>PVKM010003497.1:0-57244 GCA_004027735.1 Carollia perspicillata | reverse complement strand
CGCATGCACAGGGAGGGAAGGAATTGGTGGTAGCCATCTTTACAGTCAAGTTACCACAGTATTCCTGACCAACATTCAAGTGAAACTGGGATCCTGCTGACAAAAGAATAAGTGAAGACTTAGTCATTGTTGAGTAGGCAACCACTTTAACCTTTATTTGGGCAAATTGTCTCTGAAGAGAAGAGGTGGGTTTATAATTCAGCCTAATCGTGGGGCCCCATGATGGATCTCAAACCAGAATGGCCATTCATGAGAGGACTGCATGGACTCCTTTCATGTGGTCAATCACTCACTCCATTATAGCTCCTATTGTTTTATAAAACCCATAAGATATTTTAGCTGATAGAAATTTAGAGACCATTTTATCCAATGAACCATTTTACAGATGTAAAATCAAGGAATCAGAGAAATGATGTGGGACACTGACCACTAAGTCTTGAGCATTTCTCAGTCCCACATTCTGCCTCCATGATACAAAGTTCACACCTTCAGTTGTGTAGTAGAGTTAATAGAGCATTGGATTAGGAGTCTGAGACCAAGTTCCATGTCTAGATTTGTGTAACATCAACTGTTAGTGGCCCCTCAGTACTCAGCCTTACTTTTTCCATAGTAAAAGACCTCCCAGTTTTATTTAGGGCATGTGTTTAACTTTATTTTTTTCTGCAAAATCTTTTTAAAATATATTTTATTGATTATGCTATTCAGTTGTGCCATTGTCCCTGCCTTCATTCCCCTCCACCCTGCACACCCCCTCCCGCCCACATTCCCCTCCTTTAGTTCATGTCCATGTATCATAAGTTCTTTGGCTTCTACATTTCCCATACTATGCTCTCCCTCCCCCTGTCTATTTTCAACCTACCATCTATGCTACTTATTCTCTGTACCTTTCCGCCCTCTCTCCTCCTCCCACTCCCCTGTTGATAACCCTCCATGTGATCTCCATTTCTGTGGTTCCATTCCTATTCTAGTTGTTTGCTTAGTTTGCTTTTGTTTTAGGTGTGGTTGTTAATAACTGTGAGTTTGCTGTCTTTTTACTGTTCATATTTTTATCTTTGTTTTTTTAGATAACTCCCTTTAACATTTCATATACTAAGGGCTTGGCGATAATGAACTCCTTGAACTTGATCTTATCTGAGAAGCACTTTATCTGCCCTTCCATTCTAAATGAAAACTTTGCTGGATAGAGCAGTCTTGGATGTAGGCCCTTGCCTTTCATGACTTGGAATACTTCTTTCCAACCCCTTCTTGCCTGTAAGGTCTCTTTTGAGAAATCAGCTGACAGCCAGATGGGAACTCCTTTGTAGGTAATTGTCTCCTTTTCTCTTGCTGCTTCTAAGATTCTCTCCTTAATTTTAATCTTGGCTAATGTAATTATGATGTGCCTTGGTGTGTTCCTCCTTGGGTCCACCTTCTTTGGGACTCTCTGAGCTTCCTGGATTTCCAAAAAATCTATTTCCTTTGCCAGATTGGGGAAGTTCTCCTTTATTATTTATTCAAATAAGTTTTCCACTTGTTGCTCTTCCTCTTCCCCTTCTGGTATCCCTATAACTCGGATGATGGAATGTTTAAAGATGTCCTGGAGGTTCCTAAGCCTCTCCTCATTTTTTTGAATTCTTGTTTCTTCATTCTTTTCTGTTTGGTTGTTTCTTTCTTCCTTCTGCTCCACTCCATTGATTTGAGTCCCAGTTTCCTTCCCATCACTATTGGTTTTTCCTGTGCATTTTCCTTCATTTCACTTATTGCCTTCATTTTTTCATCTAATTCGCAACCAAAATCAACCAGTTCTGTGAGCATCCTGATCACCAGTGTTTTGAACTGTGCATCTGATAGGTTGGCCATCTCTTGGTTGCTTAAAAGTATTGGCTCTGGGGCTTTGATCTATTTTTCCATTTGAGCCTCTTTTGTTTTTGGTCTGGTCACACCTGTTACGTACGAGGGGCAGAGCCTTAGGTGTTCAATAGGTGGGGCAACCCATGTCACTGGGTTGTGATGCTGTATGTGGGGGAGGGGTCAGAGAGGGAACGATGGTGCTTGCTCCACACTCTCTTGGATTTCAGTCCCTTCTGCTACTTCCTACAAGCAAACTGGGCCCTTCTGGTGCTGGTTCCCGGATGTGTGGGCTTTTGCACAGTCTAGGACCCTGTGGGTCTCTCCATTGAACTCTCCTGGGAGGCTGGGAGTCTCTCCCAGCACCTCAATCCCCACAAGTATTTTCAATTGGTGCTTTTAGGCTTTATTTCCCAGCACTGGGGCCCTGGGTTGCACGGTCTGTCTCGCTCCCCTTTTCGCCTGGTTTATCTGCACACGAATGTGTGACCGCAGTCAGCCAACTGCCTTGCGCGCCTCACTGGGTCTGCTCGTTGCCTCCCCAAGCCTGGGGTCTGCCAGCCACTGCTTTTTCCTGCCGTGACCCCTCTCCACCAGCCGCCAACTCCTCCCCTTTTACTGGTCTGGATGAATGGCTGTTGGACTTCCATACAGTTCAATTTTCTGTGAGTTCTGGTTGGGTTTTTTTTGTGTCTAAATTTTTGTTGTCCTTAATTTTGCCTGTGCGAGGAGGCATAGTGTGTCTACCTTGCCTCCATTTTGGCCAGAAGTCCATGTGTTTAACTTTAACACTGCATTTTCTGAACTCCCTTGTAGCTACATATAGCCATGTGACAGTATTCTGGCCAATAAGATTTAAGAACAAGTGTGTGACTGCCAGAAAAACTCTTTACAATCTAGTCTTCACTCATGGCCTTTTTCTGCCCTCTCCTTGCCCCTCTCCTCCAGCCTGATGCCAGACTCCACTGCAACAGCTGGAGTCCTGGCAGCTGCTTTGGACCACCCAGACAAGGACCACACCCTAGGCAAGCGGAGGGAAACCAAGCTCCTGACAACTCTGCACAAGGGCTCAGAAATGATATTCTTTTCCCCCTCAAATTGTCTCCCTCTCAGTCTCCCCAGTCTCTATGTGCAACATTACTGCCCTCTGAAACATAAAACTACTTATAATTTTGGCATCTTCTTCAGCTCCCTCATTCCTGTCATCAGACAGCAAATCCTTCACAACATCTCTCTGATTCTTTCACCACTGCTTGTTTGGCTTTTCCCTCTGACCTTGGCTCTGCCTGAGCAACTATCAGATTGGTAGTGATAGTGATAGCTGCAACCAAAGTTACTTGCCAGCCTCGTAAGATGATGCTTTGCTCACTGTCTTGGCTGTATCTTCTGTTTTTGTCAGTTACGGTCCACTGTGTTCTCTGCGGGCAGGTCATCTCACAAGGTGGAAAAGAAATGGCAAGGTAAGACCTTCCTCCAATGATTGTATAGACCTACCAAAGAAAGAATATGCCATTCATTCATTCACTCAGTCAATTTTTATTATGTGTTTGTTTTGTGCCAGGACCTGAACTGGTGCCAGAGACAAAAAGATGACTGAAATATGGTCCCTGCCCTTGAGGACTACTCCTTCCAGAAAGGAAGAGAGTAACATATAAATAGAAACCAGAAACAAATAACTAGATGAAAATTTATTTTCAAGAAGGAAGTCCCAAAGCCAACTTTCTGTTTGCCATTCAAGGAAGAACAATGCAAACACCACCCAGAGTCTCTTAGGCCCAGTCTTCACATTCGGAAGAGAGCCCCATAGAGCCCATGCAATAACCTACAACGCGCTAACTTCTGTTGTAATCTCTTAGTGGTTGCAAAATGCCCATCTATCGTTTTAGCTAAATGGGATTTGGGTGATTACATTCCTTCCAGCTCTAAATTTCTATGTTCTATGAAATACATAACTAATGACAGTTATGGTTACCCAGACTCATATACACGAGTGCTTAGGGGTGCTTAGAGTGATAGGAGTGTCTGGAGATGAGCGAGTTAATCTAGGAGGGTTTGGCAGAGGAATGCCCACATAGGCACTCCAGTAGGAATGAGAGTGCTTTCCTGTCAATAAGACTTCCAAGTGAATAACAGCCACAATCAGAACCGTCACTTGTGCTAAATACAAAGAGTTTACACACGTATGTTTCATTAGAAAGTAAGACAATACCATTTAATAAAATGCTATGGTTTCATTGCACATATTTATTTTCTACACCCTACTGCTTCCAAAGAAATGGATTTGAAATCACTTGTAATGAAAAACATCTACACAATAAGAGGACTCTCTAAATGGTAAAACAGCATGAGAAGTAACAGTAAAAACTAGCATGACTGAATTGATGAAAATAGAACAGGTCCTCAAATAATGTTGTTTTGTTCAATATCATTCATTATGTTGATGAGATGCTGTAGGAACTTAACTCTTGCTTATATCAGTTGACCTATGGGAAAATTGGTTTTGTTAAATGTTTTGCTACAGTTTCAACAATCTACAAGTGGACTACATAAAGTTAGGACTGAACCGTATTTATCTCTGAGCATCATGGTAGCTAAGGCAAAATGTAAAACATCTTGGATTACACCGTTCTCATTAACTGATTAGAAAAAGAACATCAGTTTATCAGGATCTCTTTATAATTTTTGAGGAGAACTTAGTGAAAGGGACTTTGAAAACTATGAGAATATATTCAAGAGCAGATTTTACAAATACCTGAAATCAATGCTCAATAAAACACCAAAGCATATAATCAAATTACAGTCTGTGTAGGACCATCTAATATAATGTGGCTGCAAACAATAGAAACCTATTTTTAGAAGGAATGAAAATCCTGTCCTAGAGACTCTTTCATAAATGGAATGTCCTAAACTCAACTGCCCACCCAGCTATACTGTCACTTGGCACACGTACACTGTGTACCCTGGAACTTCACAAGATTTTGAGGGGTACTCTGAATTCTCATTCAACATTTAATGACCACTTGGCCAAGGTAAGACAAACCAGTCCACCAAGTACTAGTACACAGGATCACAAAGAGTTCTTTGAAAGAAACAGCGTCTGAACTCAGTGGGCTCTTCCTGAACTTCACTGAAAGCCATTGGCAACACCAGATAACCTTCCCAATGGACCAGGCTCATTTCCAGAGTGCTATATGGCAGACCAGGGCTGCTGACACTTCATTCTCTCTCCAGAACTTCAAGAACATGGATTCCTCTAGTTCCCTGGACAGATGCTGATTGGGCCCTTTGACATCTCAGGCTTGGTCCAACTCTGATCACTAGACATCTGCCCAGGGACTACCTAGCTTCTTATCCCTAAGAAAGGAGCAGCAGCGCTCAGCACCCAATGCTACTCAAAGAATAGCAACCTCAGAGACCAAAGGTAGACCTCCTGGAGTAAGATGGCATTCCAATAACTGCTCTCCAAACTTGGTTACACAAGCATTTTCTGGAGGATTTAGAGCTCACTTCTTACCCAGAAATCTCCAGACTGCCCTAGATCCACAAAGCAGATGCAAAAAGCCCCAGAAGCCCCCAAACTTCTTTCCCTAAATCACTCTGGGCCTCAAAGATCCAATATGCATCCAACAGGAGAATCAGGATAGAAGGTTGGGATCGGCCTCTGCATCTTTGTACATGTTCCTTCCAGCTGGATGGACCTGCCTCTTTCTTGTTCATCTGTCAAAATCCTATTCGTCCTTCAAAACTCGGGGAAGGCATTATCACTTCTGGAAAGACTGCCCTAAAAATTTCTTCTCTTCTTGAGAATAAATCATGCCCAGTTCAGTACTATTTTTAACTTCGTATAGACTTTATTACTACCTGTAGCATTTCATGTATTTATTTCTCATGCTTGACTCTAAATTCCACAGACAGATTTTTACCCTCTTTGTAATCCTCAATGCTAGCCAAGGGCTTACCATTTTCTAGGGGCTTAGTTAGGGTTTGTTGAACTACCTACACAAGAGTTTTAGGTCTGATGAAAAATTCCAAGCGTTGCAGCAAGAATCTGCCAGGCTCCCTGAGGCCTTTGTACTTCCAATGCCATCTACCATACTTCAAATTACATTCTTAAGACTTGTTAGTTAACCTTTTAGAATTCAAGATTTGCAATGGTGAGAAGTTGGGATAAGAGAGAATTGTGTGCTCAGTGAGGTTACAGAACATATTGAAGGAAAATGATTTGAAATATTTACTCTGTTGTTGCCTGCTTGTCCCCATTCCCAGCACAAATGCACTGAATTCTTTCACTGATGTACTGAGACCTTCTTTTCTCTTCAGCTCATGGTCAAAGCCTCTTGCTACAAACTGACAAGGACTCTGCTTGACCAAAAGGTAGTCCGGCTCCTGAGCCTTCTTCTAGGCCCCTCTGTGTGCTTCCTTGTAAAGTCTAATTTAAGCAAGAGTCTTGCTCACTCAGTCTAGGCAGAACACCTCACCTTCAATATCTTATCACCTTGATATCTGATTAGGTCCCTCACCCTACACCATCCTCCAGGTGGTGTCTGAATGTCTGATCATCTTGTTCGGCCTTCAGCAAGAATCCCATCAGGTCAGTTCTACGGATGTCCAACCTTTTGGTGTGTCTGGGCCACACTGGAAGAAGAAGAGTGGTCTTAAGCCACATATTAAATACACAAACACTAACAAGAGTTGATGAGCAAAAAAATAAAAGGTTTTAAGCAAATTTATGATTTTGTGTTGGGTTGCATCCATAGCCATTGTGGGCCATATGCAGCCCACAGGCCACAGGCTGGAAACCCCTGGTAACCAGAACCTCCCCTTAGCACTGACTGTTCCTCCTAGTAACCTTCCATCCACTGACCCCCTACTCTTCTCCCTGGTTACAAACTCCCTCTTACTCATGCTGTATTTAGAGCTGAGCTCGATCTCTTCCTGCCACTGTAAAATCCTACTGTAGTGGTCCCTATATTTCTCACAATGGTCCTGAATAAACCCTGCCTTTCCATTTTTAAACATGTCATTGAGTATTCTTTTTCCTTTAATAGAACCAGAAGAACAACCTTCAGGCACTTACCCATAGGGGCGAGGGAGGAAAATCTTCTCATCTGAATCCAGGGAGAAAGATTCAAATGCATACTTGCCAAGTAGGTTTTTCTCTTCTTAGAAATGAGGAACTGTTCCCTTTCAGCTTCAAATGGGAGAAAAGAAGGGAAAGCCAGCATGCTGAAGGAGTGTTTGAGAAGCGCGCTGGACCCACCCTCTCACTCTGGTGTTCGAGGCTCCCCTGACAGCAGCCAGCTGATTGCCTGGATATTCTTGGGTTGGAGTGACCACCATAAGGCACCAGAATTTTCCCCACCCATTCTCTTACACAACCCTCATCCCATGATGACCCAGGACTTTAGTAAGCTTCTCTCAAAACAGAGGGTGAACATCATCACCTTCAGGGTGGTGGTGGGAAGGGAAAGCCCCTCACAGGCAGGAATCTATGGAATCATTTGAAAGCAGCCACCCATCAGCACAGCAGTGGGACGTATCATCCCCCTTAGAACAGCCTTACGATTGTACAGTGTTCTGAACTGTGGAACCTTCCCACGTCCGACATCGGGCAGCTCAGGAGCCAAGGTTCTATTGGACCCTGCAGAACTCCAGTTAAATGATCTATGTGGCTTGAAGTGGGAGCCGTAGTCTCTGTCTCCAGGCAATGAATTTACCCTTGTTTTCTGATTGTGAGGAGTCTCTCAGATCCTAGCACCCAGCTTCCAGCTAATACCCCCAGTGCTAACATTTTTAGTACTGGGGGCTCACTTCAAAAATGTGCTTAAAGTGAAAATCTAACCTAAAATATACATTTTCTTACATGGTGACTGAGGTGTGAAATGGAATCATGTGGGATAAGGAAGTGGCAGCGTAGAACAACGAAACAATACCAACAACACAGAAATTAGTGTTTTGTGAGCTCTGGGAAACACATGTTTGAGAAAGTTAATTCCCTGGGAAGTGCTTGCATCTATGTTGCAGTTTTTTTTCTGTTCTACTTTACCACTTCCTTATCCCATGTGATTCTGTTTCCTGGCTCAGTCACCGAAAAGAAAATGTATATTTTAATTTTGAAGTGTGAATTCTGAAACGTCTTTGAAGTGTGCGTTGGTGCAACGAAGCTGAATCCCTAGGCCTGACAGATCAGCCACAGAGGTAAGTCGACTGAAGAGAAAGTTGAGAACTCAACAAGTTGATTCGGCAAGAAAATTCTGGACGACATTAGCTGGCGAGAAGTAAATAAGTAGCAAACTAAACTACTGTTGCTCAGAATCAGGTAAATATTAAGACCACCAAAAAATAATAATTCATGCTCCCCTAGAAGGCAGGTGGTAGCAACTAACAAGAGCACAAAGGGTTTGGGGTTGTTTTTTTTTACATTGATTTGTCTGGAAGAGAAGTTCTGCAATGTTTGAGCTCAATTAAGAGAATTCTAACATTAATCACTTCACTTGCAAAGAATAAATTGAAAAAAAAAAAAGGTGTGTACCATGGGTTTTTTTTTTTTATTAGAAATGCAGCATTTTAAGTGCCCAGTCACATTTTATAATGGCAAAGAGGACTACAGTTGTTTTTCAAGACAGTTATTCAATAATTCCTACACTGATTGTTGTTACAGAGGAAATCTTTGAAGAGAAGGAACTGATGGCCGTAGAGGCACACGGCCTACGGAAGGTCTAGGACAGAAACGTTCCTTATGTCAAGTTGACAGTTCTACCAAAGTCAACAGTTACCTGGGGCCTGAATGTCACTCACTATTTGTGTTTTTAAATTTTATTTATCATCATTTCCTTTGGTTTCCAAAAAAAAAAGAAAAAGGAGGAAATCAATTTATTGTATCCTGGGAAGTAAATTTGCATCTCAGTGGGAAAGGGCTTTATGCTCATATGTTATCCTAAGAATATAATAATAACAACACTTGTATCATCCAAGCAGCCCCCTCCTCAGCTCTACAATAAAAAAATATATATTTTTCAAGAGGAGACATGATTATTGAAATAATTGCTATGTTTCCGTTTATTTATTGCAGCAGAGCAGAAAGAATGTTGATCCTCAAGCCCTCGTTGAACTTTGGAGGGGGATGGGGGAAGGCTGAAGAGGGTACACAGGATCAAATATATGGTGACGGGAAGACTTGACTTTGGGGCTGAGCACACAAGGCAACACACAGATCATGTGTCACAGAATTGCACACTTGAAACCTGCATATATTATTAATCAAGGTCACCCCAATAAATTTAATGAAATAAAAGGAGAAATATTCCAAGACCTGATTTGATGATTTAAAAATAATTCTACACTGTTGTAGGCAGAAAGTGACGTTTGTCTAACAGACCTAAATGTTACAGACTCACCAAAACTAAGACATGACTGAAGAAGAGAAGTTTTGAAATAAAGAGACAAAGAATCCCTGGCTAGCAAAAGGCTAGCTGTCCCTCAAAAAGACTTTCAGTTGATGGTACATCTTTCCGGGCTTTTCCTGTGAACTAGTTCCGTTATCTGTTAATCTCTCCTGAACTTTTCACTAGCATCTTTTCACTCCTATCTGTTACTTAAGACACAGTGAGACAAATAGCCCAAACAGAGAAAACAATCTATGGTACTGTTTAGTAAAATTGAGAACTTAGAACTTTTCTCTTATAAATGAATCACAAATTTTTCAGCTCATGACTTTGGCCATTTACTATTTTTATTTAAGAATAAAGTGTACAGAACCTGAAGAATGTATAAATGTGCAAATGGCTCTGGAAACATATGAAAAGGGACAAATATTGAACAAATATAACCAGTGGTCATAAAACCATGGGGAATATGTTTCCTTCTCGACTCTCCTTCATTTTTTTTCCCCACTGTCCTTTAAATCAGTCCTGTCTGGAGCTAGTTTTTCCCACCTCTTTGGATAAAAATTAGGGTGGGTTCCATTGCTTTCCAAGATACACTTAGGTAACAAAACTTCCCGCAGGGACTCCAGTCCCCCACTCTCCTTCCATCAGTGAAATGTTCCACCCTTGAAACTTGTCAAATTTTCCAATGACGCTTAAAGTTAAAGTGTTCTTCCCTTCTGCAGCAAGGCCTGATTCAGGCTGAACATCAACAGTGGCACAATGAGCATGACTGACTAGCTTATGTACTCTACCAGCCCTATCCCCCACCTCCCCACTCTACCCAACTCAGCTCTAGCTAAGGCTTCAGCCCCATCAGGGTTGAAGGGGAGTGGGAGAGGAGAAGGGGCAAGAACAACATGCTATGACGCTGTCTCTGGATTCCCAGCACACTGTTATTGCTGCCATTGCCACGCTGCTTAAGGTTCTCATGGCCCTACATTTAATAACTATTTGCTGAATAATTGCACTAATCTCCTGCAGCACAGAAAAATAGATGCGCACTTTGAGGAGAATGCATTCAATTCCATCTTATGGCTGGTCATGGCTTTTCCCAAGACTTGGCCTTGAGGTGGATAAAGGGTGTTTTAGGTGTTGGAGCTTGGAGAGGAGTGGCTGTGGCAACACCTTCCCGTTTATCACATACTTTTTTCTTTTAGTACAAAATTTTGCCTCACAGGAAGTCCCTTGTTCTAATACCAGCGCTCCTGGGTAGGCCTTCTTCCTTCAGTCATCATCAAAGCAGGGCTTCAGAAAGTGGGCTGTGCACCACCTTTGTCTTGGGAGCTCAGGGCAAAGCAGCTTCTGGTTCAGTTGTTTG
This sequence comes from Carollia perspicillata, assembly GCA_004027735.1. Taxonomy (NCBI): domain Eukaryota; kingdom Metazoa; phylum Chordata; class Mammalia; order Chiroptera; family Phyllostomidae; genus Carollia; species Carollia perspicillata. The sequence continues at coordinate 46,672 of PVKM010003497.1, read as the reverse complement.
GGGATGGGGCCTGAGTTTCTGCATTTCAAACAAGCTCTCAGGTGTGGTGATGCTCACCTGAGGACCAAGCTTTGAGTGGTCTGCCTGAAATTAGCACCCAGGTCTCCAGACAAGACCTAGCAAGGGTGTCCATACTTTCGGCATCTCTGGGCCACACTGAAAGAAGAGTTGTCTTGGGCTGCACATTAAATACATTGTGACAGGTAATCACAAAAGAGGTTCATAATGTTTTAAGTAAATTTATGGTTTTGTGTAAATTCCTACCCATCCTGAGCAGCATGCAGCCCGCAGGCCGCAGGTCGGACACCCCTGCATCCTAGAGGGAACAGAAGACAGGCATAGATCCAGGGCCCAAGAGGCTTCAGCGGGAGCTCCAGATTCAGAAAGGCCAGGTCTTGGGGGGCTCCTACTGTGGGAGGTAAGGGCAGGGCACCAAAGCTCTGTTTTGCTGGAAGCTTCCTGGTTGCAGGGGGTGGGGGCGGAGGGAATGTTTAAAGCTGGGTTCAGCAAAGGGAATGGGTGAGTCTTGTAATAAGCCATCTATATGCTTAGCACCCACCTGGGCTCCGATAAGAGCCTAGAGCCCTGGATTGTTTAATAAGACCCACTTACCAGGCTCCCTTGACTTTCAAGTTAACATCTCACCGAGGTGACTAAGCGATAAGCACGCACTGGAGTCGCACCTAGCTCCGTGGCGGCAGCAATATTGGCTGATTGGAGCTGATCTTCATAAAGGCTGGGGGACAGGAGTGTTAGCTAAGTCGGTTTCAGTGAGACTTTCACAGAGCTCCTTAAGCAGTTTGCCTCATAGCAGGCAATATTCAGCCTTCCTCCCTCTGTGGCGTTATGCAGGGGCTTGGAGCTTCATTAGCCCCAGCTTAATTTTTACCAGATCCCTGATGAGCATACACAGAGGCAATTTTTTTAATTGGCTATTTTTTTATATTTTGTACTTTTCTTTCTTTTTCTCTCCTTAAATATGCACAAATACCATTGTACAAGAGAGATGAGTCATTGGTGAAATCTGAAGTTTTATTTGTTAGGATAATTTGCAGGCATCACTATAAAGAATACTCTTCCCTTTTTAGACCTAGACAATTTAGAAATATATACATATTTTTAATGATGGGGATATCTTTGAATAACAAAATAAAGAAAAAATATCTCTAAAATATGTTTTCAAATATTGCATACGTGAAATTATATCATTCCTAGAAATGATAGTTATATATTGTGTGCTTATCTTGAAAACATCTTCCCTTTTCTTAAAAAAAAAAGAATTGTTTTAATTATTATTTGTCACAAGCTTGAGACAAAGCAGAGCTAATCCCATTTTTAACTTTCTGAGTTTGTTGACACTAGTTTGCATGTCCATAACCTAAAAGCTGGGATTGAGTAATGCAGGTGTTTCAAGTAGTCAACAGTTAGTCCTGCTCTTCACACAAAAACCCTTTTTTTTTAGGTGATGTTCAGTACATTCTGCAGGATTTTTCCAGCTCTGATCTGCACTTCCCATGTTGAGAAGTCTTCTACTTCTTTTCTATCACTGAAAAGTTAATGTTATTTTAAAATGTCCCCTGTCACCGCCTAGATTCTCCTGAGGAGCATATTCCTTTCCATAGAATGGGCATTTTCGCAACTTAATATCTTACATTTGATTACCATTGGTGCATATTTAAGTGTTGTCTTGCTCATCTTGTTTATTACATATATGTATTAAAAACTAATAAAAGCAAAATAATACAAAAAATGAGCATTTCATTTTGGCATCCTCCCTACTACAAAACCCCACAGATGTTTGGCTGCCTGTGATATATTTTGGAGGATGGAAGTTGCAACTGTTATAATTAAGCAATACCATTAAGTCACCCGAGAGTAAATTAGAAGCTAAACTGGTGCTGTGCGCTCAGGAACCCAAGATTATGGGCTGAGATCTCTATTCAGCACATGAAGTCGGCTCCCTTCAAATTGATTTTGAAATAAAAGGTGTTATTTCTATTCCCCACCCTCAAAATACCTAAGTGTATTAAACATATCCCTAATATTGATTTGGCATGCCGGTTATAATCTTAAATTGTAGGGGGAAAATGTTTTAGTAAATAGAGCTATTTCTGTCTTGCTACTACTGTTTCAGTTGTAATGGGCAAGAGAAATGTGTAGGTCTGGATTATTTCCAGGGAGTTGGCTGAGATCCACGAACTCAGTATTGGTTAAAAAAAAAATCAAGAGAAAGAAAGGAGTTCTAGTACATCCTGTTGCAGTTAAAGTTAGATAAAGGTAATGACACTTCTCAGAGTTTTCTCTGCGTAATACCATCTGGGGAGAGACTATCAGATCCCAACAACTAAAAATACAAACTGTCAGTAATCTGAATAGGACACTGATACAACAGCCATTATCAAGGGCAGCTTAAACAATCTATAATCCAATATAGTTAAAATATGAACAATTAAAACATGTTAATTCATTGCCTAATGAAATTAAAATACATATAATCATGAAGATGGCACCATGCTAAACTCTTCTTTGACAACAATCCATACTAACCAAACTAAGCCATAATGGCTCAGCCCCTTGCTACTAGCCACTCAAAGGACGGTCTTTGGAACTAGCCCCTTGCTATCCAAGGCATGATCTTTGAAACAGTATTATGAGTACAGTCTAGGCATTTGTTAGAAATGCTAACTCTTAGTCCTGCCAAGTCCTACTGAATCCGAGTCTACATTTTAACAAGATCCCCAGATGATTCCTTCATGTATTTCAGTTTAAGAAGCACTCACTGATCGAGAACCTTTGCTTTCTACAGTTCTCCAGGCACCCAAACTCACAAAGCTAACTAGTCACAGGACAGTTCCACCCCTTCTCTACTTTTCCGCTTGTCAGTCACCTCCCTGACTTTCATGACATGGCAGAACTCCCAAAAGTCACACTCCGTTTGACAGCTTCCAAGAATTCCCCACAAAAATCATTGGTCTGGCGGATGGAGTTCCCTCTCTTCTTTACAGAAGAGCGCCTTTCACTGAGTTCCTCACAGAAACGTCAACAAGATACTGACTATGTGTTTTCAGTTTAGTCCTTAGATTGATCTTTCTGCACCTGAATAGCTGTTAGGATGGATTGCTTTTCTCCCCGTGCCTGACATATGTCTCCCCTGGTCTCACAATCTGCTGCAACTTGGCAGCCCAAGTATATGAAGTTTTCTATTCTTCTTCCAGTTTTTCTTCTTCCGCTATTACTCTGCACTTCTTCTTCATTGAGTTTAATTGGTTTTGATCTGATAGTCTTTATGCAAAAGGAAACTCTTCATTGAGTGACATTTGTCCTTTGAAGATATAGTCACTCAGGAACGTGTCCTTCCTGGAATGAGCCCAAAGGCCTTCTTCCTTGGACTTCTCAGGCTCCCACCTTTTCATCCTACCCTATCAAGAGCAATGGAAGTGTTTCCCATTCCCTATGGCTCTGCTGGAGGGTTGCAAAGGACATCAATACGTGAGGGCATATACCCCCTCGTGATCTTGAAGAAAAAGGAAAAACAAACACACACACCTAGACACATGAGGCCCACTGCAACGAGTTCACACAGGTACAAAAAGACTCAATGAAGGAAAAGTCCAATCAATCACCGTGGAAACCAGTATATCAACCAAAAGGCTACGGTCTGCTTTATACAGGAAGCGGCCTCTGTAGATCCTTCTCCTTGCTTGTCAGCTATCTCCATGATTATGTTTAATCCATGACTTTGCTACGTAAAGTTTGCTTGTACTTCTACTTGGCAATTTCAGTATTGCTATGTCTTCCACAATCTCAAGATCATGAATCACTTGAGGTAATAATAAGCCAGAAAGCTTAAATCCAAGGGAAATTTCTACGAAACTCTCTTCTGATTATTCTCACACAGAGTGAAGTGTTCCTAGTCATCTGAGAAACAGTATCTGGCCAGAGTCACTACTTGGTTTCAAATTTCATGCTATTTTAACATGTTAAGATAAACATTCTTTTACTCAGTCAATATCTATTCATGTCTACTATATGCAAGGAACAAAAGAACAAAGGAACAACTCTTATAGCTAAATGGTTTTTCTTATTTCTTCAAACCTGTTCTCCTCAGATTCACCACAAGGGCCTCCCAGCGAACTGAAAAGTCTCTGCGGCCCTGCCTGCTCCGAAGCTGCTCACATCAGCCCTGGGAGCAATATCAATTCAGAAGAGGCCGTGAACACTCTTCAACTCCCTGCAGAGGCACTCTCCCAAGCATCTAGAAGAGAGAGCTCTTGATGGCAAATCAAATATAATTTTAGTTAATATGTTTCTTAGTCATCTCAGTTTAATTTTTGTCTTCCCCCCACATGGGCCATTTTTCATACTACTTTCAATGGTAACAATTTCCCAGCCTCTTGAAATTCTATGTGCTGAGCACCCTGGGACCTAATCAGGTTTTCCGAGCAGCTCCACGCTGTGCTCGCAGCACTCTGGGACAGTAGAAGACAACTCTAAAACAGACTCGGGGAAAATACGTTTGCTTCCCTTTTCCTACTCCCACCTATGTAGTTGGCTCTCAACAAGTTTGCTTCTGATAGAATGGCCGATCATAAAACCCTATAATCATATTGAGAGTCACTGTCCCCAAGATGCACCCAAAGGTGCTGAGAGACCTCTGGTAGCCGATGAGGATGTTCACAGGACAAAGGAGGGGGCACTGACGAGGCCAACTCTCTGCACGGCGCGCGGGATTCGTACATCATTGGCCGAGTGGAAAGACGTGCGCGAGCAAATTAAAGCTCATTTTGAAGAAAGCCCTACTGGCTTAAGCTACCTGCTCCAATTTGGGTTGTTTTCCTATTGAAATGTTCTTTAACTTGGAAGAACGCTTCTTTCTGTTTTCCTAAATGTTCCCTGGTAAATTCTTGTCTTTTGTATGTGGTAAGTTGTTTATTTCCAGAACCTTTCGTTCTAAGCTTCCCTGGAGTTTCACACAACCTCTTTTAGGAGATACCATAAGAGAAAACACAAGCAAAAACAGTTCAGACAAATGCTGCCTGATTCTAAAATTAAAAACAAATAGCGTTCAGCCATCACTGCCTAGAAAAACAAACCTTATTAATAATAATACGATGCTTCTGATGCATCCCCTACTTCATACTTTGTAAATTAGCCTGCCATTCGCATCAGTCGCCCCTCAGGGTTGGTGAGAAAAGCACTGGCGCCCCAGGTAATATTTTTTGGCAGCCCCTCCCCAAAACAACAAAGCCAATCCCCCACTGCTCTCTCCTCTCCATTCCTCAGGTCGCCCCAGTTCTCTAATTGGTATTCATCCAAGACCGAACAGTAGCTATCAGTACTTGATTAACAGCCTTGTGAGACCTTGTGCTAGCAGCAAGAGTTGGCTCTTGTAGCCACCATTTAGAAGAGATGCTTGAATGCGAGATTGTTGTTTTCAAAGAGGTACAGAGGGATGACATTGTGTTCCCACCATCTGAATGGCCACGGGAGCAGAGGATGTGTGATGGAGGAGGACACAGCAAAATTCCTCGGCGGTGTCCCTCCAACACTGTTTTTCTTTGGGGAACTTTTAAAGCTTGAGCTGATTCTCCATCGTTCGAACATTAATAAATCACTTGACTGTTTAGTGCTACAATAACTCTTCGTATTGCAGAGGGTCCTATGATCTCTGTTCACTTTTCTTCCCTGCATTGATTTTTGTACAATCCAGCCTCCCTCACCCTGGCCACGCCCAAATTCGGGATTCCTGACACCCTACCTTCCGCCAATTTCACTGAGTCATAAGAAATTGGATATTCATCTATACTTAGACTTACTACAGAGTAACCCAGTCACATGCAGAATTCAGCTTCTCTTTTGAATGCTTCTAAAGGTCTCTAGTTACAAAGAATTTTGCATGTCAAGATTCGGATCCCGCCATATGGGGATCTTTGCTTTGCACTGGAGTTGAGCACATGATTTCTGAAACATGTTTTAGGTCTCATGGAACTACCAAGCATGTTTGGGTTGCACCAGATTTTATAAGCCATGGAGCAAATTGTAAATACTTTTGGATACTGGCGCACATTTTATAAATAATTCTGACAGAGTTTTAATTTGCCAGGACTTCAGGCATTGTTTCATATTCTATTTTTCATTATTTGTTCATTTCCATGTGCCTTATTTCTGCAAACACAACGTCTTGAAAATGGAATTAGGTCCAGATTTAGCAAATATAAAAAGATGATTTGTAACATTTCCCTCATAAAGTGGTTCTGGCAAAGGCAAAATGAACTCATTTATACTTAGTAAAACATAATAGTAAATTCACACATAAAAGCTGAAAGGGAAATTTATATTGTAAACTTCACCAGTTTCTATAGTCGCTATCCTAACCTTTTCAGGGTGAGTGGGCCTCTCTCTTTTGGTCAGTCTAAGGCCCAGAATCCCGCTGGGCCCATACACTTGACTGGGGGAAGCAATGACTAAGTGGCCCCAATGACCAGTTTCTAACTATTTCTTCTTAGAGTGCTTCGTACGCATTACCCTCTGTTGGTTCTGCAGAGTGACTCAAGGAGACAGGAAATGGCTCTACTAGCTAGTGTTTAGAAAGAAAAATCTCAGCTATTCATACAATTACGTTTCCTCTGCCCTCAAAAGTCTTTCCAGCAGAAGGCATGATGGCTCACTTCCTTACCTCTTTCAAGTCACTCAATTGTCACCTTCTCAGAGAGGACTTTCCTGGCCGCCTATTTAAAATTATAACCCCTCCACTCCCTAACCCCTACCCTCCTTCCCTATTTTTTTTTTCTCCAGAGCCACTGCATGCACACGCACACACACTCACCACACACACCCACACCACTAGGGTGTAGGTGCCTTGAGATAAGGGATTTTTGTCATTTTGTCCTGTGTCCCCCGTTCTTGAATAGGTCTAGCACAAGGAGAGACGCAGTAAATATTTCTTAAATAAGCAAATGAATGAAACAACAAACAGATAAACACATCCTCACAACCGCATTATCAGTGTGAAGTCCACACTCCCACATTCCCTTTGCCCCTAGACTTCGCCTCATGGGACTGGGCCTGTGCTTCACATTCCTTTTAACCTGCTTTCATCTCTATGGAAAAGTTTTAAGTGAGAAAAAATGCATTTCCTGAACCCTACACTTTAGTGGAAGTAATTAGTCAAGTTTCTTATGTGATTTGTCTGCGCCTTTATTTCCTCAACAGGCTCCCTCTTCAACTCCATGGTCCGGAAATCTGTCCCCACCATGCCGCACATCAGCGCCGGGATTCTTCTCACACGACTGCTAAATCCAAATGGACAATTTTGCACTTGTTTTCTTCTTTCTCTTCTTTCTTCTCCTTCCTTCCTTCCTTCCTTCCTTCCTTCCTTCCTTCCGCCTTTCTGCCTTGCCCCCTCTCCCCCTCTCCCTTTTCCTTCCCGCCACTTCCCCATGAGCACAACGCATTCCCACCAAAGCAACTTACCAGCAATTCCCCAACTGCTCCGCATGCTCCCAACATTCCGGCTTTTGCTCATAACAGAGGCTAGCATGTCTTGGCCTGTTATGGGTCAAACATGGCACCAGACACTTTAATATATTATTTCATGCAGTCCTCAAAATAACCTTAGTCACAGCTTTTGGTTTTAGGGCAAGGGACAGAAACTAGCTTATGTGTAACAGAGATTTGGTTCTATAAAAGAATATAGGAGTAAAACTGGCACCAGGCTTGGCCTCACAGTGATGACCTCGGGGTGCAGTTTCCTTTCCCACTTCCCAGCTTTGCTTGCTTATATTGGCATTCTGTGGGATTTAGTTGGGTGTGGAAGTTCTAGCCCAGGATCATTCCAGGGCCAAGACTTCCCAGATAAAAAACTAACTCAAAAGTCTCAGAACTGATTCTTGTTGGTTCTCACGTGCTCATTCCTGAACCAACCATTGCCGCTGTGAGGACACAAGGCACCGAGAGGCCCAGGCCCGAGACACATGCCTCCCCTTGAAGCGAGGAGTTAACTCTGCCTCAGGAGGCTCACCCACCGATGAGATATGAAGGGCTTCTCCTATGCAAAATGAGCATACAGTTACAACAAGAACAGGAAAGGGCATACGAAATAACGATAACCAATATGTGACCATAAATAAGCCCCTCCACCCGTTTTTCTTTAGTTTTGGCAGCTAAAGCTCACAGAGGTGAAGCCGCTTGCTAAGGACCACAGAGACCAGCTCTCTCTGGTATGGCCATCATTTCTTTAAGGAATACCTATCTGTTCCCTTTTTCTAGATGGGCCTTATGCTATTTCCACATTCATCTAGTTCCAAAATGTGCTTTGAAACACAGGTCAAGGGTGACTTTCTTTCAGAGCCTTTACAGATGCACCTGCTTTCCTACCCAGGCTGATAAACTGACACTCCTCTGAGCTGTCCCCCTTTCTACACCTTCCTTTCTGTTCCCTACAGCCATGACTTCCTCCTGCCTGTCTTCACCAAGAAACTGTAGCTTACTCATTTGTAGATCCCAGGGCCCAGTGCAGTACTTAACAAGTTTGTTAAATAAAATGAGCTAACGTGGTGCTTTAATGCCACAACACCACGCGAGGTAGGTTTTAGGCTCCATTCTGCACAAGAGGAAACCTGAGACTCTGAGAATTTATGTGACTCCATCTTCACAGGATCTTGGGCAAGCCAATGCAGAAACCAGGCCACCAAGGATTGGTGCTAGGGCTGGTTAACTTAGGTAAAAGAGAGGAACTCAGGAAGAGTGAAGTGAGTTTACACTGCAGTGAAGTGTGTTTGAATTTAGGTTCTAAAGAATGCCGAGCACAGAGTGGTGTGGCTCAGCTGGTTGGGCAACTTCCCATAAAACAAAAGGTCGCCAGATCAGGGAACACGCCCGGCTTGTAGGCTCCATCCCCCGTCATGTCACATGCAAGAGGCAACCAATCAATGTTTCTCTCTCACACCGATGTTTCTCTCCCACTCTCGCCCCCACTTCCTCCCTCTTTTTTCCTCTCTCTCTCTCAAAAAAAAAAAAAATGCTGAAAGTTGAGAGAGGAACAAGACATAAAAACAAGATGCTTGGCAGAATGTGAACTTAAATCAAGCAAGGGGAGTTCTGGATAACTGCCACAAAGCAACAGAGCCAGAGCTGTTCACTTGTCCAATATTTATATTCACTGGCTGTTGGGTGGGATTGTTCTGAAAATACTGAGGTCTCACACTGAGGTCCTCTACTCAAGGTGAAAGGCATTGTATAAAGGTCTTGGTTTTCTCAATCCATTTCATGAATAGTAAATGTCATTCTCATCTAACAGTTTAATTAACAACTCCCTGTATAGCTCAACCTTGGAAGATGACTAGAAATCAAGAATATTTACTAAAATAATTTATCTCCATTTTTATCTTAGCAGCAAAAGGGCAGGGCAGGCAGAAGAGTGTTAGGAGGCATGTTGCTTCCAACACCAGGGCTAGCAGGGTACATTTGTGTTCTCTGAATTCAACAGGGCCATCCCCTACTGCTTAGTCCTGCCGGCGACAGAGGGTCCTTCTTCTTGAAGAGTAGCCGAGGAGCTAGCTGCGCAGGTAAAATGCATTGTTCTTACTACCCAACCTTCCAAGAGGGCACTGATGTAATGGGCAAGAAAACTGACTTCCAGGAAGGGCAAGTTATGGAGGGAAATGACCTCGTGTTTCCCGGGAGAAGGTAAAAATGATTCCAAGAAGAGAAACATGAGTTAATATGACACAATGACAATATCTGAGCCTATTCATAATGTGATTTGGAAACCTTTTAAATAATTCCTGTTTTGGGAGGACTATATAAAATCTTTCACTGGCCAAGGCAGACCTGGTACTATTAATTAGCTAGACCGATTCATTTTACATCTGTTCTAACACAAATAGCCAAATTCCTAAAGATTGGTGAATAGCAGTGGAATTCTTTCTTCTTTTAATCCTCACCCAAGGATATGTTTTTTATTGATTTTAGAAAGAAAGAAACATCAATATGAGAGACAAACATCAACCGGTTGCCTCTAGTACACACTCCAATGGGGATTGAACCTGCAACCTAGGTACGTATGTGCCCTGACCAGGAATCAAACCTGCAGCTTTTCGGTATATGGGAAAACACTCCCGCCAACCGAGCCACCCAGCCAGAGCTGGAATTAATTCTGGAGTACACATGAGAACATGCTCTCCCCTCTTTATAGCCCATCGTATTTTTTTCTTATACATGACACTAAAGCAGAGAGCTTCCATTCAGTTCCCGATTTCTCACTGAGGCTACCTGATTTCAAAAGAAAATTTGGACTAAAGTGTTTTTGGAGTTTCTAGTACATGAACTACAAAAACTATGAAATTCACCAAAACAGTGATCCTGGATTTGGTTCAGGTAAGCTGTAATAACAGAACTATTATAACAAACCATTTGTTAATGTTTGCTTTTCTTCATGTGGTTTACTCTGAGACTAGATTCTCCATCCAAATTGAACCCAACTGGAGGAAGGGGATATATATTTTTTGAAGTATTACTTTTCATGAGTTACTTTAGCATTGAATTGAACACTATTCAAATACTAAGACTAGAAGAATGCCGCTGGAATCCTAGGCCTTCAGAGAATATGAAAATGAGTTCATTACAGTCCTTGCCCCCAAGAAATTTATAATCTACCAGGAGAATAAGATAGTAGGCAATGATAACTTACATAAGAAAACTTCAAACAAAATATAACATAGATTCAAAAAAAGATTGGTTGTAACATAGACTCAAAAGAAAAAGATGGCCTTGGCTGGTGTAGCTCAGTGGATTGAGCCCGGGCCCGAGAACCGAAGGATCGCATTTCGATTCCCAGCCAGGGCACATGCCTGGGTTGCAGGCCAGTTCCCAGCCGGGGACTATGAGAGGCAACCATACATTGGTATTTCTCTCCTTCTCTCCTTCCCTTCCCCTCTAAAGATAAATAAATAAAATCTTTTAAAAAAGAAAAAGGTGGATTGAGGGATAGGGGTTGTTGCATTTGAGGAGGTTCTTGAAGGGCTATATCAGGGGGAGGGAGAAGACCAGGAAGTTGTGGAGGACACTTCAGAGGGCAGGAGAGCAAGGGACCCTCTCATCCCATTGCCCGTGGTCCTGAACTCTGATCTACAGGAACTGCACGACTTAACCTATTCTGAGAAACCAAACTGGGTATTAAAAACTGCTCGTAGGTTTTTTAAATTTTGTTACATTTTCATCATCACAGCTATTGATCACTAATCAATAAGCAAATTCTTAATATTATCTGGGCATTTCAATCAAAAGAACCTGAATAAATCAAGGTAGTTTAGTGGCTTATGTCAATACACTGGATCTTCTATTTATGATTCACTCTGTTATTTGCCAATTGACCCCAAAGTTGTGGTTCAGAAATAAACAAGGTGTAAGGAGGGCTAAAGTCAGAATTTGCTCCTCAGTCTATGCAAATATACTGTTACATATGGCTACTGCCCCAACTTTACCAACACAGCAACCGTTCCCCTGAGAAATATGTGGAGTGAGTACTTATTTGGGAAGTTTCATTGCCCAGTGTTCGCCTTTCCTGTCTTGATGATATATCTTTACTTCAGAAATGCTGCAGAGAAAAGGTAGGCATGATACGACACATGTGACAATAAACCAGCAGAACTGTTACCAAGGAGAGGAGCTTATTCTAGCACAAAAGAAGTAAGGGCTTTACACGTGAACTTGGACACCCTCAACTGATCACCTTCTATATTTCTTGGGGTTGCCCTGCCAGAAAAATGGGGCTAATTCAACTCACCCAGATAACTCACGGACACGATGAGAAGATTAATTATTCAGGATCCACTGAGTGCTTTCAATATGAAAAGCACGATGTATGTCACAAACAGAGAGCTGTGACTTCAGGGGAGACAATAAACAGCAGGCACAGATGAACTTTTAAAAAACAAAGGCCCTATTCTCATGTAAATACTCAATAATGAAGCCTATAAAAAGAAAGCTAGAGGAAAATAAAATATAAACAGAATATTTTCCATGAGGAGTCAGCAGATTTTATCAAGTTAATAAATTATTACAATAGAGTATATAAAATCAAATTCATGCAGAATCAGACCAGAGAATATAATGTGTGGCTGCTGGGATTATCTGGTGGGAGAGATCTCATTGATTTTCGTAGAGCACTGGATCTGGGAGATTTTTAAATTAGGCAAGGATGATGACCCAGTTTGGGTAGGATAAGCTTAGAAAATCCCAAGGAAGAATACTTCTCCAGAAGTCATCTCTGGAGGTACAGTTATTTTTAATTTTTCAAACCTGCATGACATACAGAGGATTCTGAAAAATGAATGCAAAAAAGAGACACTTTAATAACTTCAGTACCCATTCCTCATTGTCATGACTCTAGCATGGAAATGAAAAGGACAGCCCAAGTTTACTTACACTTAAATAGAAATCTGAGGAAAATAAAATTGAGTTTGCTTTCATTTTTACCAGGATATGAGGAAACAAAGTTGGGTGAATTTTCTCTTGAACTGTAATCTAAGAAAACACTGTACAAAATAAAGACATAACCATCAAATACAAAACCTACTGGAAGTAAGTATGCTGAATTTATCAGTGGAAAACACTTTAGAAGTACTAAGAACTTTTTTAAAATTGTGTATCAGTTAGCTATTGCCAAAACAATGCTGTATAACAACCAACCACGATAACCAGTGACACAGAACACTAAGCATTTGTTCTCATGGTTTTATGAATCAGTGGGGGCGGTACTGCTTCACACACTAGACTGAATCTGTCCATGTGTCTCTCATTATCCTTGAAGCATTGGGTTGTCCAGGGCATGTTCACCTCACAGATCTAAACTCAAAAGTAAAACTTCCACCCTATTCTGTTAGCCAAAGCAAGGAATTTTGCCAAGTCCAAAGTCAAGTAGCAGGGAAGTACACTACATCCATGTCATGAGGATCCTGAGCCAAAAAATTCAAATCACATGTTTCAAAGTTACAGACACACACAAAAAAACCTCTGGGAATATGGTCCAGTGACAGAGATCAAGATGAACATGAGATACAAAACACAAACTTCTAACAAAATATTTGTTACAATGATGATGCTTTCAATTTCCTTTTCATCTAAATGTATATTTTCATTTGTACTTCCAACAGCTGACATTAAGTTACTCTCCTTACTGATAAAAAATCTAAGGTAATTTTCTTTTTTAGTTAAAGAATTTTATAATGGCTCTAGAATATGAAGAACTTAGCTTCTTTGAGAAGCCTTCCCCATGTACTGGAAGGTTTCAGAGTGCCATTTCTGCATATCACACGTAAACTCTTGAACTGGGTTCTACCCTGTTACCGTCGTCAACCGTAGAGGTAAATTTCACCTCCATGGAGTCTGAAACTAAATGAGGAACGAAGGAAGCAGCTCCAGGATTTCTACACCATCTTAATCAACTCAATCAACTCATAACAGGCTCTCAAAAAAGTTAACTACTAAACACATTTTTGAACTAAACCTACTCAGAGAGTATTTTCCATCTGCAATATCAACAGTCTTGGTATAAGTTTTCATCTTTTATCACCAGAATTATTACAAATAGTTTCTTAAAATGTAACTTTAATTGGATAGAAATATTGATAAAACTCTGTTGGTAAAGAAATAAGCACTCTTACACACTGTTGGCTAGGAAGTAAATTTATGCAAGTTTTTGGAAAGCTGTCTGGCAATGTGTATCAGTTAACTGGTACGTGAAAATGTCATATCTTTTATCTTAGGAATTCCAATTCTAGAAATTTATCTAAAATAATTAACTAAATACAAAATATAACAAAAAAGTTGAACCTACTTAAATTCTCTTCAATGGGAAATTTGTTCAATAAGGAATATACCATGGAATATTAAGTAATTATAAAAAAGGCAAAATTAATCATATTAATATGCTCAAGCCACATTGACTGGAAAATAGCAGGTTAAATACCAGAATATTATATATAATATTTACATATACATTTATATATACAAGGTCTGTCCAGAAGGTATCCAGCCATGCAATATGAAAAACAGAGACACTGAAGAAGATATAAGACACAGGAAACATTATACATAAGACAACGACGTCTCAGTCCCCTTCAAAGTAGGCACTTGAGGACCTCACACAGTTCTCACAATCGCCATCAGCTGCCCCACTGTATTTTCCTGAGTCTCATTGAGGGTCTGAAATCTCTTCCCTTTCAAAGGTGATTTCAGTTTTAGGAAAAGCCAGAAGTCACAGGGCACCAAATCTGGGCTGTAGTGGGGCTGAGTCACCAGGATAATTTGATGTTTCACAAAAAAACTTTTCATGAAACGTGACTCATGAGCAGACATGTTGTCGTGAAGCTGTCAATCACCCGTTGCCCATAGCTGCGGCCTTCCGAATCATCTGAATAGTTTCTTTGGAGAAATGTTCAAGGTTCACACAAAATTTGATGCAGATCCATTGCTCTACTCACTTTGTCATTTTGAATGTGACAGCCACACAGTGCACATGCTCACTCAACAGTGTCTCCTGCCCCACTGACGAGTACAGTGAAGTCATCATTGTTCACACACGCACATTCCAGTCCAGTCTCCTTGGCTGCCAGGTACCATCAATGTCATGCAAATCATTCTCATTATGTTAACAATGGCTGGAATTTTTCTGGACAGACCTCAATTTACATTGGAAGTAAATTCCAAATGTGCTTGTGGATTTGTAAAAACTATATATCAAATTGTTAATAGCAGTTATCTCTAGGAAGGGTTGATCTGGTGTAGTGGGGAAATAGTTACTGTTGATTCAATAACATACACAACATATTTCATATACTGTATGTAGCATATACTGTATTCTTATAAAGTTCGAGAAAATATTAATAAAATCATAAGAAAGAGAACATACATTTACAGGATTTACTGAAAAAAATCTATATATAAGTGGACTCACAGTTCAAACCTGTTTTTCCAGGGTCAACTGTATTTCCAACATACAAATACAAGATATACACTACCTCAAGAGCATTGATAATCAGAAAAACATAGCAAAATTGTTAGGAATTAATGAGTTTTCAGTATTACTTTTATTTTTAATATATTTAATTGTAAATTCACAAAATTTTAGTAATAGCACCTTTAGTAACTGGCACACAAAACTCCTGCAAATTCAACAACTGGCTCTCACGAGCTGGTGCAGGCTGGCTGCAGCATGCCACTGGTCCAACGTGAAGTGCAGGGGCCTGGGCTGGGGCATCAAGTGCACAGGCAGCAGTCCAGCCTGGGGTATGAGTGGAATTCCCCCAGGGAGAATATATTTACTAAGACAGTAAGAGAAGGCAGTGAGGATGAAACCCTGGAGGAAACCCACATTTAAAGGGCAGGCAGTAAAAAGTGAGGATGGGGAGAAGATGAGAAAAAGCCAGTGAGGAAGTAAAGATGGAGGCTACAGAGGGCGATGAGAGGCAACCAGGGAGAAGAGAGATGTAAGAAAGAGGGAGTAGCCAATGATATGGAATGATACCAAGAGGCAATCACAAAGACCGAAATTATCTATTAGGAGATCATTGGTTCATTCATTCAACATTTATAGAGAATTAATTTTTGCTGAGCACTCTGGAGAGGTTGGAAATCCAGTTTATTAAAGTGGAACATTTTGGCCTTACTTTAAGCTGAGGTTCAAAACACATACCAAATAAGGTGCTACCCCACCTAAACAGGGTTTGCTAAGGAAGCAGCTGCGAAGACTTTTTCCCAACCCAACCTTAAGGGCATAAAGGGAGTAAAGTTAAAGCGATATAATTAGATGAGATGAAATACAGTATATTTAGTTCAACCTAGGAGGTAGTATTTCTTTCTGAAGATAATTTTAGATCTGAGTTTCCAAATAAGAAGAGATATAATATGGCTTATCCTTTTCAGCCTGAATTTTCATACATCTTCCTTGCTCTACTATGTCAAACTTATTGATACATCAGCCCAAATATGAGTGTCCAGGTCCCACACATGCTTACTAAGGTGCTCTTGCTACCCATTTTTCATAGAAGAGAAATTATTACTAATAATTACATATGACAGGCCAGGAGCCCTTCACCCCTCATGTAAAGAAACTGGCTACTAGATGAAGTTGGAAATGCTCAGAAGGTTTAAAAGGTTGATAAGGAAACAAGACTAACAGGCAGCTTGACTGAACATGGCTGAGTGAATATTATACAGTAAGGAAAGCCACTTGAAATGGAACAATGTTTGGGAAGGGTGGCACAGAGGGAGGGAGAAGAACCACTGGGAAACAGGAGCACTGAGCAGTAGAATGGGCATGCAGCCAAGATCATGAGACGTGAAGACGGAAGGCCGAAGAAGTTCATGATGGGAGGTCATTATATGTACCATGTGGTTGGCTACATTGATGAAGGGGCAAAATAGCACATATTTTCCTCAGCAAGTTGTAGAATCCTTCCTAATGGTTTTGCTCTGGCACAGAATAGAGGACAGCAGAGACCAAAATAGAGGAATGTCGTCATCAGTGTCATCATTCTTTCGTCTGCACTCCCATGTAAAACTCACTCCCCCAAGGAGACTTTTTTTATTAACAAAGGGAAGCAGTACAAAGTTTCCCTATGCTTACTATTTTTAACCAGAAATTATTGCAATGCTTTAACTTATTAATAAATCACCATTATGACCAGGCAAACTGTCCCTGGCTTACTTAAATATGAAATCTATTCTATTATACGGATTCAGTATAGACATTTACACAGGCTCACAATCCCTTATCTGAAACTCCTAGGGCCAGATAAGTGTATATACAGTATGTGACAGGACACCTCCAAGGGAATCTGAGTCAGATACAGACAGACTATAAAAAAACCTCACCATAGGTCAGGCCAGATTTTGCAGCCCGATGATGTCTGGACAGGTCAGAATTATAGAATTGTGGAGAAGGTATTGTGGACCTGTGTTTAAAGTCAGTAATCCATTTGTTGTTGTTTTTTATACTTCATTTACAATACATAAATCTTAAATTTCTGCATATATCCTAATACATAACCAACATTCACCATGTGCTTTCTTCCAACCAAAATTTCCAGAACTCTTCTTCTGCACTGGGTATCAATCTAGGCACTGAGTGGCCAGAAAGACAAAACCAAGTCCCTGACTTCAGGGGCTGACAATGACTACCTGTGGGCACTGAGGAAAGGCAGTCATCGTTGTACATGACAATGACTCATAAACGAGCTGCCAGTGATTAAAGACTTGTTTTGATTCCTAAACCTAGTCATGGCTCCTGAAAGGGCCAGAGACATCTTATGTCACACATTACTTATATTATTTCACGTTAATGTAAAATGAGTTCATGAGGTTCATGAGGCTATACATTCTTTTATGGTACACTTTTAAAATTTGGAATGTATGTCATATTTAGTCTTTTTCTTCTTTCTCTTTCTAGAATTGCTTACTTGTGTCTTAATATTTTATTTTTGGCCCACTTTTAGCTTTTATTTATTCAAAGAATAGATTTGATTCTTTTTGGTAATGTTTTTTTGTTATTTCATTAATTTATTCTCTTAACTTTATTATTGCCTTTAAAATCCTTCCTTACATTTTTTACCTGCACTTAAATCTTGACTCTTTATCAATATTCCTGAGTTAAATTTATTTTCCATCTTTTCTGATTTTATATAAAAGCATTTAAGACTATTAATTTACTTTTAAGAACTGTTATATCAGCATCTCGCTATTTTTATGAGAACTTTTATTGTGTAGTTCTAATTTCTTAAAATTTCCACTCCAATTTTTAGCCTCAAGTTATTTATTGATAAATGTATTAATAAATTTTATTAATAATTTAACCACAGTAGTACATGCTCCTATTGTCAGAGAAAGTTGTTTATATAACAGTGATTCTTTAAATCATGATCAGACTTTTGTACATTATTATAAGGTTAATTTTGGAAACATCACTTGTACTTGAAATAATGTATGCTGTCATGTAAAAGTATACATGTACTTGAAATAATGTATATATACTGTCATGTAAAGAAAATTTTTAAATTGTTTTTATCCATTGGATTTTCTACATCAAGTCTATCCAGTATGGTAGCCACTGACCAGATGTGGCTACTGAGCACTTGAAATGTGGCTAATGATGAACTGCATGAAATAACAACTAGTTTTCTGTGACTCAATATAAAAAAAAGAATGTATCCTGTCTCACAAATTTTCTCAATATTGACATAGCATTTTACATATAGTGGGTTAAGTAAAATATATTAAAATAGTTACCATTTCTGATTTTAATGTAGCTACTAATAAATTTTAAATCACATATGGGGCTGGTTTTATATTTTTATTACATAGAATGGTTCTACACTTTAAACTGAGTTTCTGCTAGAAGTAGCTTGAAATTCTTTCACTATGCTTTTGGAGTTTTATATTTTTGCTTGTAATTCTCCATTTTTGCTTTTGTACTCCAAAGTTGTTATATTGTAAATGGTTTTTCTCCTTATTACTTAGGATCCTCCTTTTTCATTACTGCTTTTGCTTTAAATTCTGCTTTGATATTAATAATATATACCTGCATGTATTTTCTACTTTTGTTATATTTTTAGCAATCTCTTCACAGTAGAGTTTCCTCCCAATTTAATAAGTTTAATCTGTTTACATTTATTGTAACTACTGACATTATCTAGATACAATTCTTATCATCTTTTTTTGTGATATATTCCATTTTTTCTTCCTCCTTTCCTTTCATTGGATTCTTACATTTTCTCTACATCTTCTCCCTTTTCCCTCTCCCTCCCTCTTTTCTGGCTCTAAATTTCTGAACTGCATTTATTTTTTTATTTTTTTCCCGAGCATTTCTTTTTCTATATATATCTATTTTTTATTTTAATTGTTGTTCAAGTACAGTTTTGTCTTTTACTCCTGTCCCAGCCCACCCACCTCCAGTCCTCCCCACATCCCTCCCATTTCCACTCTCCCTAGTTTTTGTCCATGTGTCCTTTATACTTGTTCATGCAAACCCTGCCCCTTTTCCCCTGAAATTCCCTCCCCTCTTCCCTCTGGTCACTGTCAGCCTGTTCTCTATTTCACTGTCTTTGGTTATGTTTTGCTTGTTTGTTTGTTTTGTTGTTTAGGTTCCTGTTAAAGGTGAGATCATATGGTATTTGTCTTTTACCACCTGGCTTATTTCACCTAGCATAATGCTTTCCAGTTCCATCCATGAATTGCATTTACTTTTTAATGTTGACCCTTACACTTTTAATACTAACACTTCTAATATCACTCTTGCAACTTCACCTAAAAATTCCCAAAAACAATCTAATGCTTTTCAGTCTATTGTCCTAACCATGAAAAGTCCCTTAGCACGCTTTATTGATTCACCATGCTTCCTCACTCATATTGTATCCACTACCTACTTAATGCTGCATAACAAAGAACTCAAAAATCAGTGATGTACAATAAGTACGCAATTCGCTTCAGAGCCTGCAGTCTAGCTCACCTAGATTAGACTTGCTTGAGCACCTGTGGTCAACTGGCTGGTTGGCTTGGTGGCTCTACTGATCCCTGTAAGTCAGCTGGTGTCAATTGTGGTGTGGTTTTGCCTCATATGCCTCACATTCCTTCAGCAGGTTAGCCTGGGCCGTTTTCCATGGCAAAGGCAGAGAGAGGTACAGAATAGAGGCAGTGTTTTTATAAGACGCTATTGTACGTGAGTCACATCTGTTAACATCCCACTGGCCAAAGCAAGTCACATGGCCAAACTCAGAATCGAGGGGCAGAAAAGTTAACTCTGCCTCTTCAGTGAAAGAAACTGCAAAATCACTTGGCAAAAGATATGAACTCAGGGAGAGGTAAAGAATTGAGGTCATGATGCAATCAACCTATCATTTTTTCTTTTTTTTTTTGCACCCAAATAAGTGATGTTTACTATAAATTTTATGAGACAGATTTGATGTAATCTCTATTCTTTTCTGCATCCTACACCCTCTTCTGGATATTTATTTTTGCTGAAATACATCTTTGGGTGACAAACTCGCCTGTTTTTAAATCTGAAAACTTTTTATTTTGCCCTCAGTATAGAAATATAGTTTAGCTGGTGTAACATTTAGATTGACTTATTTTCCCTCAATACCTCAATCCCCTTCCAATTGTTGCAGAAAATACTCCTAAGTTTTATTTTATAGGTAATGTACCTTTTCTCTCAAGTACTTAAATTTTAGATTTCTTTCTGAATACCATCATAATGTATCTGCATATGGATTCACTTTGCTTTACCCTGACTGAATTCAGTGTGAATTTACAGTCTAAGTACTCATAGATTCAATTGTGGAAAATTCTCAGCTTTTCTTTCTTTCATTTTTGAATGTATTGCTTTTTCTACCAATCCCTCCTTTTCCTTCTGGAACTACCTTATTAAAACTCTGCGTTCATTCCCATCTTTCTTAAAGGTTCATATTTTTTGAAAACCTTTGTTCCTTTGTTCTTTGGAATGAGACGATTTCTTAGACGACCATCTAATTCACAAATTTCTTTACCTGTGTCCAGCCTGTTTCTGCCAATTAGGCTTGCTGCAATGACTGTTCTTCACATGTCAGATTTCTCAGTAACTTTTATTACTTCTCCATGTGTTTGTTATTTCATATCTACTTGAGGATCTATGTGAATTAATCAATTTCCTTGAACATCCTAAACATTCATCATTTTATTAACACCACACTCTAACCAACTGAGCTAACTGGCCACCCAACATTCATTTTAAATGTCAGACTGTTCTACAGAATTAATTTTATGTGGTGGAAATACATGTTCTGTCAAGTGATTTTGTTGATGTATTTTAAAATTTTAGTTCATGGGCTTAAAGTAGGTTTTACTGCCTTTTTCCCTCTCTCTCTTCCCCACCCTTTTTCCCCCTTCTGTACTTTCCCTTGTACCCCTGGACCCTTATATGGAGTCCAGAACCAAATCTTTGAGAACTTCTTCCCTACAACGGTTATTTTAGGAATATTGTAAACCTATAAATACCAAATTTCAGAATACCTTGGTTCCATTCCAGATCAAGAGGCATTTCCCAGCATCATCATCTTCAGCTTTCTCAAAAAAAGGTTCTAGGTAGTGGTAATCAGGAACAAGCTTTTTTAAGCCTCAGTAGGAACAGTTGGGTAGAGTTTCATTCTAGGCTCTGACTTCAAGCAGTGAACCTGGCCCCAATATCCAATCATGTGTAATCTTTTTAGTTTCTATTGCTTTTTTAGAAGCCAATTTCTCAAGTACCACTGCCAGCTTCTAGACTCAGAACCTGGAAGGCCCGTGCTTTCAGCATCACTGACAAATTTTTTTTTGCACCATTTTTGTTGCATAGAGATGCTCAACCTTGTTTGAAGCTGGCTCTCTTTGGCTTGGTTCACTTTTATTTTATCTGCTAGCAGTAGTATGTGTTTCGAGAGGGTGCATCAGAGCATAAAATAATGGCCTTCGTGACCATCGGTCTACATGGAATGTTCACACACACGCAGACACATACCCCCAAACAGAAAACCCCATACACATTCCTTCTGGCCTTACGTCACCAGCCTCCTTGCCCATTTTCTATTTCCAAAGAAAATTCCAAGTCAAAAATGAGACTTTTAGTGATACCGATGATTAAACATAGTGCACATCTCACTGGCTGAACTAGTCTGATGTTATCTTCCAACAGACTATTGCAAATTATGGTAGAAAATCATTTAATATAGGTAGATTTTATTTCAAAAAACCTAAGAGTTAAGTGTTATTGATTTGCAGCTTGCAATTCAATTCTTTCTTTGAAAATCCAGTTACAACTTATTAAAATTCAAAATGCTTTTTTGGGGGGTATGGAGGATGAATGACTTTCAGAATAGCCTGAGAATCGTGTATAAAGAAAAACATTGCTGTGTTTATTTAGAGAGTATTACCCCTTGGAGCCAGCGTCTGCACTAATGCATTTTACATTAGCGTGCCGCATCAGGAAATCCTGACTTTTTGGTGCCAAGGGGGTAATTAATATCAGTTCATGTTTTCAAAGTGGTTGTGTTTATGTGGGAATGAGGACTGAGCACTAACATGTAGAGCTGGAAGTATGAAACCTTGCTGTGAAGTGAAATCTTGGGAAAGAATGGAATATAGAAATTACTGAACAGAAAACAGGATTTCTATGGGTAGACTGGTATCTGTACTGAAAAGAAGCCACAGTCACACTTCCTTGCTCTTAATTTATTAATACTAAGCATTAACAGAAATAATTCCCTAGTAGTCAATAGAATATAAAATCCATGATAGCTATAAACAGTATTTTGAAGCACTGATATCAGTTCTGAAAATTTTTTAAAAATTGATGTGTATTAAATAATATATGAAAAACAATCATTATTCCAAAATACCCTTCCATAGCTAATATAGATATACTTCCTGTAGATATAAAATTCTTTATATTGACCGAGGCTGAATAAAAGTCACTATACGTGTAAAATCAAAATGCTTTTAGTACATCTTTTTTTTCCCACCAAAAAGAAAAGTTGGCAGGGAACTAGAATCAAAGTACAAACTTCTTATAGTGAAAGTCAGAAAACTAAGGAAACAGCAAGAAAGCAAATGAGAAAAATTCCAAAGAGCAAATTAAAGCGACAGAAGCCAAAATAAAGTTATAAACCTAAAAGATTTTATGAAGTCCTACCTAATGTAATTCTCAAAAAGAGTACTTAGAAAACATGTTACTTATAAAATTTTAACTATACAGATGACAAAAAGATGATAAATACTAAGTATTTTTTTCCAATTTTTTAAATGAACTAAATTGTTACTAAATACAGTAGCCAATTCATTCAAGTGATGGAAAAGGATGCTCTTACAGGAAAATAAAGAATTTTGTCCTACTTCATTAGTCAGGAACATGACCTGAATGGTTATGAAGTACATTACATATACAATACACTAACTTGTCATTCCACAAACTATGACTCCATACAAAATACATCATAGGGGAGTATGAACTGCTCTCTACTATATGACCCTTAACAATAGAGTATAGGCTTTGCTGCTGTAACATATAAGACCTTAATAAGACAGAAGTGCTATTTCTGTCGTGTCAAAGCCCAAGCTGATAGGCAGCACAAGACTGGACTTCATGAAGCAATTCAAGAGACTTTTAAGAATGCCTTGCCATTCTCTAGAATATTTTTCCAATCTACAAGAACAAAGTTCGCCACTAGTATACAATGTTCCAGGCCTTGGTAAACAGAAAATGAAGCATACTTTTAAGGATGTGATCTAGTAGTAGCTGCACACATTATTCTAGCTCACATCTCACTGGCTGAACTTATAGTCACATCACCACATATTTTACAGCAAAAGAGACTATAAAATGTAGTAACTAGGTAGGTAACCATGTGCCCACCCAAAATCTGGAGATTATTTTTAAAAGGTAACATTGGGGAATAATCAGTATTTCCTAGCAGATTAAAAATAATGAAAATCTCTCAAGATATTCAGAATTGTTTTACTCATCTCTTTTAGCTTGAAATAATTATTTTTAATGTGCTGTTTCACGAGAAACCTCACAGTATATTATCACAGTAAAAGATCACAGCCTTTGCGAACACAAATGCATCACTCATGTATCTAAGGTCTTAAACTATGGCTCCCTATCAGGAAAAAAATTAAATTAAAAAAATACATATACATTTATCCACATATAGACACAACTATATAACATACACATATACATGCATGTACATATGTGTGTGTGTATTTTTTGCATATATAATATCCAATTATGATTCCCAAGTTTCCCAGACAGAGCAATAAATTACAGGATCACACTATTCATAGCCTTTATTGAATGAATACAAAGTACTCTGCATTATCTACTTCTGAAACTTAAGAGTTCTAAATGATAAAATGATTTGTTATTGATTTAATTTTTTGGTAGTAATCAAATTGAGATATTTTGGGGCAGGTGTGGAGATACTTAGTAGGGTTCAAACAATTTAAAGAGCTTGAAACCTTCAACAAACAATAATCTCCAATATGTTCTAGTCATTCTATATAAAGTTACATTTCACTAATTCTCTATTAAGAAGCCAGTCATTGTTTATACCCTTTGCAGTTAATTCTTACCTATTAAAAAACACTTTGTTAGAGGGAAAAAACTCACAACTCTATGTCAATTAAATGAAGTTATAATTAAATGAATACAACTAGTCTTTGAAATAGTACAAATCAAACATGCTTTAAGTATAATTAAGGTTCAAAATAAATAGAATAAGGTGACATCTCAAATCATTGCTTTATTCAATAAATGATATAAAACTCTATCCACATAAAAAAAAACTAAGGCTCTAAATCATACCATGTACAAACTATTTAAAAATATAAGCAATACGGGAATATTTTAAATAAATTTTTAAGTAGGGAGGTTGCAACAAACTATAAAATTGACTATATAAAATCTTCAAACTTTAACACAGTAGATATATATCATACATCATATACCAAAGTTAAAAAATAATGAACAGGATGAAAAGATGTGCAATATATAGGAGACAAATGACTGTGTGCGAGGTCTGTCCAGAAAAATCCAGCCATTGTTAATATAACAAGAATGGTTTGCATCACATTGATGGTAACCTGGCAGTCAAGGAGAGTGGACTGGAATGTGCATGTGTGAACAATGACAACTTCACTGTATTAGTGGGGGTGGGAAGACACCATTGAGTGAGCACGTGTACTGTGTGGCTGTCACACTCAAAATGACTGAATGAGTAAAGCAATGACTCTGCATCATATTCTGCCTTAAGCTTGAATATTCCTCCACAGAAACTATTCAGATGACACAGAAGGCCACTGCAATGGGTAACTTGTGACTGGCAGCTTCATCATGACAACTCATGATACTGAACTCATGCATCACGTCTCGTGCAGAATTTTTTGGTGAAACATCCTATCACCCAGGTGGCTCAGCTCCCCTGCAGCCCAGATTTGACACCATGAGATTTCTGGCTTTTCCCAAAACTAAAATCACCTTTGAAAGGGAAGAGATTTCAGACCATCAGTGAGATTCAGGAAAATACGATGTGGCAGCTGATGGTGATTGGGAGAACTGTGTGAGGTCTCAGAGTGCCTACTTTGAAGGGGACTGAGGCATCACTGTCATATGGACAATATTCCTTGTATTTTGTACCTTCTTCAATAAATCTCTCTGTTTCATATTAAATGGCTGGATACCTTCTGGACAGGCCTCGTATGTTAGCTTCTGTGTGAAAACTATAGTCGGATGAAATATATCAAACCTTTAAATTATTGTTATCTTTAAGCAATAAAATTATGGAGAATGTTTGCTGTCTGTATAATCTATTTTTACTAATGTCTTAACTATTTAACATGAACAACTAGTTAAAATAAAACACAGGGATTAATTCATACAATCTCTCAGATGGCTTCTAATTCACTGTTAACACTGAAAATACAAAACTTCAGTAACAGGAAGAGTCCTTAAGTACCATGGTGATTTGTAAAAGAGTACTTGTCTTTTAAAGATACTTACTGCAATAATTAAAGGAAATAGTGTATTCTTCAATTTGGGGGTCAGAGTACAGACCACACAAGACTGGTCATGCGATGCTAAGCGGGTAAGTCGGTTACTGGTATGTGGGCTGACTATACCATTCTCTCCACTTAGGTGTATGTTTGAAAAGCCCATCAAAAAATTAAAAATGCAACCAAAAACAATGTGTCACCAAAACTCTTCAAAATAATGCTAACATATTCTCAAACAACTAAACTAGCACAGTTAAGTATTTTTGAATGTTAATCAATAACCACCCCGCATTTGTCTTAGTAATATATTGCTTCTGGAATGTTATCGGATGCTAGAATAATTTCTTCTTCATAATAAAAATACACATTTTGATAAAATAAACATTTTATTTTTAGAATATATAGTCTATATGGGAAATGACAAATGTGGTGGAAAGGTGCTGCTAAATTCTTCCTAGGTAACAAAGAGGTAGGTAATTTTTGTCACCACCAATTAAAAACTTTTACGAAGTAAGACTGTTATAAAACAATTAAACCTTGCAAATGCACTAGTCTCCAGGAAGAAAGTCCTGGAGGAAATTCTGCTTATTAAAATTGCAATTTTAGTTTCCATTAAAAGGAGAGTAAGACAACAGAAGATGGGTTGGCAAGACAAATTATTTCTTAATGTCAGTTGAGCTTATTTCAAATGAGATAACGTATCTAGACCAGGTTGGGTTTAGTACAATTTTGTCTCCTCAACTCATTTATCTAATTCAGTCATCTTGATTATATAGCCTCCTGGACTTCATTTTCACAGAAAGAATTCTGTAACAAACAGCCCACACAACATGCTGATTACTGAACAGTTAATTCTAATTAACTTGGGCATGGCAAGAGAATTTTGATAAAGTCCTAGAATACAAATATAGTCTGCTTATACTGGACTAACTTATATAAAATACCCACAGCATAGTCTCCAGACAAAACAAGACAGTCAAAGAGATCTAATTTAAAGAAACAAATGAGAAAATTAAAATCACAAATAATTTATTCTTCCGTTAGAGTTGATACAGTTTTAAATAGCAACGAAGTACACAGTGATGGAAAATTGGCACAGAACCTCTAAGCATTTCAATCACAACAAGGCTGTCCATGCTTTATCTGTTCAAACTTGATGTCCATTTTCTACTGACCAAGTTGAAGAAAAAAAACTATTCTGCCATTAAAACACACACACTATCTTTCACACATACACATAGACACATTGAAAGTCCTCCTTTTGATTACAGTATGTTGAGAACAGTGTGTTTTGCTTATTCAAATTAATGGCACCCCCTCTGATTTGTTTCCAGTTAGAAGTGGGAAAATCCAATTCAATTATAGAGAATACATTTTATTCCCTGTGCATAGGCAACTGTTATGAAAATAGCAACTTACCTTTGGGCTAGATGTTTTCAGATTATGCTTAAATAATTGTGGTTATAAACTTCTCAATGCATGATTTCCTGTCTAAGGCAATATCCCTGAATTGAGTTAAAATAATCAGGCACGGGACAGTCTCAAACATGACTAAATATGCGATGCCAATGAACAAAGTGATCTAGAATGCAGCCTCTCTGCTTTTAATACAGATCACAATAAACTTCATCAATAAGCATTTTCCTAAACATTCTTTTGTGTTATATTAACCAACATAAAAAAGGGGAAAACTTAAAAGTGTCCCTTTATCAATGGTATTATTTCCAGTTAAGAAAGTTGAAATAAAGGTTTGTAAGTCTCCTGAATTATTCTATTATATAAACCAATTAACCTTGTAATGTTAAAAATAAAAATAATCAATGTTGACTCTTCTTTGATATTGTTTAAAAAATATTTGGATATTACTTACTACCTTCCCTGATTACTCAAACAAGGTAAAATTAACACTTCCATTTTCACTTATTGCTATTTTAGGAGAGAATTACCATTTCATTTACTTGAAACTGTTACCAAGATTCTTCAGATTCAACATGAAGTAATTCTTATTGCCTCACATTTTAAAATTGTATTATAAATGATCCTTATAAAAAGGTTTTAAACCACAAAACTTGAAAGCTTTAAAAAATGTGTTTTTACTCAAAACTCTATCACAGTGCCCCTGATTATCTAACAGATAAAAGGGATCTGAATTTCCTCTAAAGAACACTAACACTGGACATGTGGTGTGCTTTATCTTCTCCCTCACCTTCACCTTTAGAGCACACCATTTTGAGACCAACACAGTCAAGCACACACCATGTTCCAATCCACATTAACAGAGGATTTCTGATTCTGTCCAATACGTAGTGTACCGCCTTGCATATTTATCACATGAAATAAACATAATATACAAAATATTGCTACTGTAAAAAGTGTACATTTCCCTCTTCCCCTTACAAAAGAATCTGTGGAAAAGTATTACATTCCCTTAACCTTCATAAACATACAAAGCTGTTCACACCTTTCAGTTTGTAACAGTTCATTTGAAACACAGTTCCAAATTCATTGCAAATTGGTTATGTCGTATTTTCTGTCCAATGTTGCCATCTAGAGTAGAAATGTGAAATTAAGAGTATTTTTGAGCTACTAAAGCCTTTTAAACAACTAAGCCACAAATGCTGCTTACTGAAGAAACAGCCACTTAGCCACAAGGTTTTTCCAAAAACTAGATGGAATGGAAGGATCTCTTCACAGGGAGGTGTCCACAGTGCTGAGGTGATAATATGGCTGCTAATAGATACTGGCTATTGGAATGTAAGTACTTTTTCACTGCTGGTAATTTCCATACTGTCCCTAAAAAAATAAATTTTAAAATACAATTAGATAATAGTTTGATCAAATAGTTTGGCACAGAAAATTATAAATAAACCTTAATACTGCCTTGCTGCAAAAGCAACTGCATTTGAAACAAACAAAAATTGTTATATATTTAGGTGCACAGTACCTCTGTAATTTCCTCAATACTACATTCACTTGCAAATGTATTTCAGAGTCTTTGAGCATAGAATAGTACCTGTCACTCAGTAGAAATTTTAATGTTTGGTGAGTTTTGTTGAACTGATTTGGGCAAGAATGAGTAAGAAGTTCTAATTCTAAATTCTGATGTAGTATATAAATTTTATGCCACTGAAACAAGTTTGTTGCTGTCTACCTTATAATAACTATTATGAATTAACATCAAAAGTATTTGGGATAAGTGGCAATAATGAAAAGATATCTGGGAGATAAAGGAAAAAGACCCTTCTAAAGATCTGGGCCTTTCTCTAAGTCCAACAATATTGTTACATAAAATCAAGAGAAGTTTGTTTTGTTTTTGTTGCTTTTAAAGTAGGCTTGAAAGTCTGTAGGCTGACAGAACAGGAGAGAAAAGAGAGTACAGATATCAAACAGAAAATGAAGTAGCAAAATTCTACAAGGGAGATAAATAATGTCCAGTGTACAACTATTAAGTTTAGCTTTTGGAGAAGGAACATCTTTTCCTCTACAAGAGAAGAAAAAAGTTAAAAGAGAAACATACTGTAATAGAAAATAAATGTTTTTATCAAAAATTTCTTAGATGTTTTTAAAATAAATGTTCATAAAACCACCTATTCTACAAAAACATTACTCACTGGAAAGAACATTATCAGGTATAATTATTCCTTATGGCTGAATTTCCCCCACCAAGTCACATTAATTACTTTATATCAACAGTGTGCCATAGGAAATAGTACTCTAAAAATTTACATGTCCACAGTAGATATACTTGAAAATCTGTTGAATGCCACTAGTCATCTAATGGATAAATGTACCATAAACAGAATTAAGTTATTTAAAAAATATTAATGTACTTTACATAGTTATATTCAGTGTAATTTAAAGTCAATGCTCATCTTGAAATACTGGTGGGTAGAGTATCAAATCTAGGATTTAAGATACTCTGAAAAGAAGAAAATTAGTGTGAGGGTATGTAAAACAATACTGGCAAAATGGCTGATAACTGCTGATTAGTGGGTACACAGGAATTCATGTTATACACCCCTTTTTAATATTTGTTTTAAGATTACTACAATACAAAGTTTAAAATAAGAAACGTGAGTCAATGCTTATCTTACAGGAGCTTGTTTTTCAATTGTTAGACGACTTAAGTCCCAATTCCATTATCATCTTTCTAGTTGAGCCTAAAAATTCTTCAAGACTCAGTTTTTTTACCTATAAGGTAGGACTATAACACCTCCATCTCTGGATCTCCATTTTCTTTCTATTCATGGCTATATTATTTCCTACCTCATTTGTCAGGACAGAAATTAAATGAGAGGACATGAAACAGGCTTTTTAAAATTATGTTATAAGCAAGCAAGTCTCAATGCTAGAGGAAAATGCCCCCCCAATAAATGTGTATAA
Source organism: Carollia perspicillata (assembly GCA_004027735.1). Lineage (NCBI taxonomy): Eukaryota > Metazoa > Chordata > Mammalia > Chiroptera > Phyllostomidae > Carollia > Carollia perspicillata. The sequence goes on along the minus strand of PVKM010003497.1, from coordinate 16,732 downwards.
ATGAGATTAATGATGAAAGTGAATTGCACATATCATGAATAATGTAAAGCAGAAGGGAGGTTAAAAACTGCTGTGACATCTACACATAAGCTGTAATTTTTCTACTAGATTATGAATTACATGATAATAGAGCAGGTCTTATCTATCCTTATACTTCAAGCATTGAAGAGTGCCCGAAACATGACTGCTCCAAATAACGCATGCCAAATACAGAGTGGAGCAGAAGTATATTAACAGTTATCTGTATGGAAAACAAAACAGTATTTTTTTTAAATACAAAAACTGTGTTTTGCGTACTCACAACTATAAGCCCAACTTTGCCCCATTGTATTCCCCAAAAATTGCCCCCCAAATTATAAACATTTATTGAGTAAATATTATATGCTAATCACTATAATAAATTTGTAAAACAGAGAAGGTAAAACTTAAATAATTAAAATACAATTAAAGAACAAAGATTCTACAAAAGGTTCAGAAAGGAGGAGGTTAACACAACTAAAATAATAAGAAAAATACTTCAGAGACCATGGGAGCCTTAAGAGAATAGTAAATTTTACACAGCAGAGAAAAGAAAAAGGGATAATTCAAATAAAAGTAATAGCTAAAGCAAAAGCATGGAGAAAAACAGGTACGGAAAGCTTAGGAAAGTGGAAAATTAAAGAGAATATAGAATAATGAAAAGCAGAATTATTTGGTAACACAGAGCATGAAAGTAATGGAAATAAGAACTCTGGCTGATACTAACAGCAGCTAACTCTTAATATATCTCAATTAACTAAGACCTCACCATGTGTTAGACACTGCCATAAGTGCTTTGTGCCCATCTATATACCCTATAGAGTAAATCTTATCTCCATTTTACATAGAAGAAACTGACCCACCTTGATTACAATGCTAGGCCCAAATCAAATCACGGGTAAACCCAGAAACATATACTGTGTATCTGTTACCATTAGCAAATTCCAGGGTTAAAAGTATGGCTTTTGGAGCCAGCTAACAACTTCTACTAACAGTCATACCTCAGTACCCATCAGCTTCAGAACTTGTCAAACTCTGTACTCATCGCACTTTGACAAGAAAAAGTGTTTCAGTGCTTGGTGTTTGCTCAGGACTCAACGCACTTACTAGAACCTGTATGAGCCACAATGCCACCTCGCAAGAGAAAATGCTTCCTCTTTCGGTATTTGTTGTTTCAGTGACTGAACAAATTAACGAGTACCAAGGTACCACTGCTCAACTCCATCACGCAACAGTTTCTTGTCCTTGAGCTAGTTAACTAACCTTCCTTTCTCTATTTTCTTATCTGACTAGTGAGGGTAATTATAATCGTTGCCTCAAAAACTTACTAAACAAGAAAAACTTGAAAATGCTCTGCAAACTACTCAAGTAAACTTGACATTACTGTAGACAGTGTGGTCCAGTAAAGGCTCTAGTTACTGGAGGCTCCAGTCTCTCAGAATTTGCCATCCAGTTTCACCACTTCTTAGCTCTACCATCTCAGGTGAATCATTCCAACTCTCTAAACCCCAGCCTGCCTCTCTCCCTCCCTCTCTCTCTCTCTCTCTCTCTCTCTCCATCTCTCTCCTTCTTTGATTTTTTTTTTGTTTTTTATTAAAAAATTCCTCTGACTAGAGTGTAAAGAATGAAGGGGAAAGAAGTAAAAAGACCACATGAGAGGATCCTGCCACGATGAAGCTAAATGTTAATGGTCTAAACTAAGAGAAGGCAGCAGTTAAAGAGAAGTGGATGGGTTATTTCAAGAATGATTAACAAGATTCTATCATTTACTAGATGGAGAGAGGGAAAGGGAGAAAGATTTAAGTATCAAATATGGCACCTGGCATTCTAGCTAGGTGACAGTACATTCTCTCTTTGGTAGAGAACACTTAGAAGGAATAGTCTTGGATGGAAAAACTGTGAGTTTGTTTATGTTAGATGTCAAGTAGAGATGTCCAGTAGGTATCTACTTTTCAGAAGAGGGAACTGGACTAGAAATAGAGATACAAGAGTCAACAGCATGGGAAACTGAAACCATGTAAGTAAACACGTTGTCTAAGAAACCTGAGCAATACAGACCTTTACATGTCTCTTTCATTGATCTAATCACATAAAAGTCTTCAAATTTTTCTGTCACAATACTTTTTTAGGGATTTCCTTCTCTCTCCATTCTGATGATCACCATTCAATGTAGGAAGTAAAGTCCTTATTTATTCATTTATATACTTTATTGACCGATACGTACTAAGTGAGGAGACTCAACAATGACAAAAACAGATATGGTGATGTCTTTAAAGAACTTTAAAGATATGATATTACGGGAAGACAGCATGACAATAAACAATAACTACATAAACTGTCATATGGAGACAAATGCTGCGCTGAAAAAAATCAAAACATCTACATCATACTTAATGAAACCTGATCAGGAAAAAGGCAAGGATGTACCCTCTCACCACACCTTTTCAACATTGCATTAGAATTCCTAGCATACACAGTAAATAAAGGAAATAAAGCTACACAAATTGGGAAGGAAAAAAATAAAACTATTGTTGTCCACAGATGACATAATCATCAAGGAAAAAGATCCTAAAGAATAACAAAAAAACTCCTGAAACTAATAAGCAAGGTTATAGGATAAAGATTAATATACAGAGTCAATCACTTTTTATACACCAGTAGTGAACAAGTCGAATATGAAATTACAAAAATACAATATATAACAGAACACCCTAAAAATTAAGTACTTAGGTACAAATCTAATAAAACAGGTATAAGATGTATATGAGAAAAAAACATAAAAAACTGATGAAAGAAATAAAAAACTAAATAAATGAAGATATGTTCCATGTTCATGTATAAGAAAACTAATACTATCAAGATGTCAGTTCTTGATCTAAAACTTCAACAACACAATCCCAATCAAAATCCTAGCAAGCTATTTTGTGGATATCAGCAAAATGATTCTAAAGTTTATATGGAAGACAGACCTAGAATGGTCATACAATATTGGAGGTGGAGAACAAAGTTGGAGGGCTGACACTATTGAAGTTCATGACTTACTATAAAGCTACAGCAATCAAGACAGCATGGTATTGGTGAAAGAACAGACAAATAGAGCAACGCGACAGAACAGAAAGCCCAGAAACATACCCACATAAATATAATCAACTGATCTTCAACAGATAAGCAAAGATAGCATGATGAAGCAAAGATAGTCTTCAACAAGTGGTGCTTCAACAAAACATCCACATGCAAAAAAATAAATCTAGAGAGACCTTATACCTTTAATAAAAAATTAACTCAAAATGTATCATAGACCTAAATGTCCCTGGCTGGCGTGGCTCAGTGGATTGAGCGAGGGCTGAGAACCAAAGTGTCGCAAGTTCGATTCCCAGTCAGGGCACATGCCTGGGTTGCGAGCCAGGTTCCCAGAGGGGGCCACATGAGAGGCAACCATACACTGATGTTTCTCTCTCTCTTTCTCCCTCCCTTCACTCTCTAAAAATAAAAAAAATAATAAAACCTATAAAAAAAACCAACCATAGACCCAAATGTAACATACAAACCTATAAAGCTCCAGGAAAATGACACAGGCATAAACCTAGGTGACCTTGAGTTTAGTGATGACTTTTTGGATACAACATCAAAGGCATGATAATGGAAAGAAATTATTGATAAGCTAGGCTTCATCAAAATTAAAATTCTCTACTCTGCAAATGACAGTGTCAGAAGAATGAGAAGACAAGGCAGGAAGACAATGCGGTATTTTTAAAAGACACATCTGAAAAAGGACTGTTACCCAAAATATACAAAAAAGTCTTAAAACTCAACTATAAGAAAACAAACAACCCAATTACAAAATGAACCAAAGACCCTGACAACTCGCCAAACAAGATAGAAAGATGGTAAATAAGCATAGAAAAAGATTCCTACATCATGTATCATTAGGGAAATGCAAATTAAAATGAGATACCACTGCGTATCTATTAGAATGACTAAAATCCTGAACACTGACATCAAATGCTGACAAGGACGTGGAGCAACAGGAACTACCACTTATTGCTGGAGAGAATGCAAAATGGTATAGCCAACTATGAAACACAGTTTGGCAGTTTCTCACAAAACTAAACAAACTCTTACCATAAAACTCAACAATTTTGCATCTTACAATTTATCCAAATGACTTGAAAATTTATGCCAACACAAAAACCCACACACACAAGTTTATAGCAGCTTTATTCATAATTGTCAAAACCTGGAAGTAACAAAGATGTCTTTCAATAAATGAATGGTTAAACAAACTGTAATACATCCAATCAATGGAATATTACTCAGTGGTAAAAAGAAATCCACTGTCAAACCATAAAAAAGACCTCAAACACATATTTTTAAGTGAAAAGCCAATCTGAAAAGGCTATATACTATATGATTCCAAGTACATGACATTCTGGAAAAAAGCAAAATTTTGGACAGTAAAAAGATCAGTGATTTCCAGGGATTAGAGAAATAAAAAGGGAGAGTACAGAAGTTTTTTAGGGCAATTAAAGTATTCTGCTCAGCACAGTAATTTCATGCAAATACATGCAAGGAAGACATCCAAGTATGAGAGAAGAAACAGCCAAAACGATGTTGCAAACTGGGCGCTCACATAGGAACAGAAATAGTATTTATTCCACCATCCAAAGCAAAAAAAACTTCATAATTCTACGGCATGGTAAGGAGTCTAACTTTTGTAGTGGGAATATCGAGGCCAGTAATATACACTGCCCTGGTCCTGCCTAACAAATCTTAAAAGCAACCCCCACTAGATCAAGCTGTTTCTTAATCACTTAACTGCATCCCAAAACAAAGCTCAAGAATATTTCTAAAAATACAAAGAGACCCATCACCCAACAAAGTAAAAGTAATATTCACACCATCTAGCATCCAATCAAAGATTATCATGCATAGAAACGATGAGTAAAATATGACTGATAATAAAAAGAAATCAAAACTGACCCAGATATTAGAATTAACAGAAAGGACATCAGAAATTATCATACTTGTATCCCATATGTTCAGAATTTAGGCAGAAACATGGAAGATATAAAAAAGACCTAAATCAAACTTCTAAAGATAAAAAAAAAAAATGTCTGAGATAAAAACCATCTGGGAATTGACTAAAAACGGTTCAGATAACAAACAAGAAAGATTAGTGAACTTCAAGACACAGCAACAGAAACTACCCAAAATGAAACAAAAAGAAAGAAAAAAAATTTTTTAAATCAAAATAGATGATCACTGACTTATGGCACAACTTTAAGCAGACAAATATATATGTACTTATAGTCTGGAGAGGACAGGCATACAGGGATAAAGGTAGGAAAAATACTGGGTCAGAATTTTTCCAAATTTGATGAAAATGATAAAGCCACAAATCCAGGAAGCTATACAAATGCGAAGCAAATGAGAAACAAAAAAATCTATACCAAGGCATCTTTAATCAAATTGCTGAACAAAATTTGAGCAAGAGAAATTTGTTTTCAGTCAAAAAATTTGACAAAGAAAAGGTCTTAAAAGCAGCCAGAGGGGGAAAAAATTAACTAGCAGAGGAGAAAGAAAAAAGGTGACAGCAAATGTTTTCTTAAAAATGATGTAAGTGGGAAAACAGTGGGGCCGTATCTTTAACATACTGAAAGAAAAAAACTGTCCATCTAAAATTCTATACCCAGGAAAAATATTTTTCAAAAATAAAAATAAACACTTTTTAAGAATCATGAAAGCTGACAGAATTTATGACCAGGAAACATATATTACAAGAAATGTTAAGTTCATGTCCTTTAGACAAAAGAAAATAATACCAGGTGGAAATATGAATGTACACATAAAAAAGAATAGCACTTGAGATAGTAATAACATGAGTAAATGTTTTTTTTATTTAAAATATCTTCAAAGGATGATGGGTTTTCTTAAACATAATAAATCCCATATATTATGAGGTTTATAACATGTAGAAGTATGTATGTGGGACAACATAACACAACGGTCAAGAGAAGGAAATGAAAGTAAACTATTACACTATATATAAAGCAGTGTAATATTACTTAAGCGTCTTGATACAATCTATAATATAAATGAACCTTAAAAACATTAAACTAAGTGAAAGAATCCAGTCACAAAACACCACATATTGCATGATGTCACTGATCTTAAACAACCATAATAGAAAAATCCATAGAGACAGGAAGTAAACTACCTGTTTCCTAGGGCTGAGTATTTGGAAAGAAAGAAATATCCTTAAAAGAAAAAATCCCATTGAATGGTAAATTTTAGAAAGGAGAGTTAAATACTATGTGAATTATATCTCAATAAAGATGATTTTTTCAGAAACAGAAAAAAAAATAATTCAAAATAGCAGAAGGGAAGGGAAATGAAGAGCAGGTGGGACAAACAGAAAAGGATAGCAAGATGATAGATGATAGCCTTAACCACATCCAGAATCACACTGAACTAAATACTCAAAACACTCTATTAAAGGCAGAGATTGTCCAAACTGTTAACAAAGCCAAGACCTAACTATATGCTGCCTACATGAAATACAATTTAAACATAAAAACATGAACATGTTAAAAAATAAAAGGAAAAAAGATTTAGCAGTAACCAAAACAAAAGCTAGTGGTTATATTAATATTATACAAACAGATTTCTGGGCAAATAATACTGCCAGGGATAAAGAAGGCTAATTCAAAATGGTAAAGGAGTAAATTCATCAAGACATAAAAATCACAAAAATGTATAAACCATACAAACATAAAATTAAAATACACAGAGCAAATATGGATAAAACTGCAAGGAAAAATAGACAAATGGACAATTATACTCACATGTAATATCCATTAACAGAACAGCAAAACAATCACTAAGACACAGGAGACTTGAACAACAATAGCAACCAAATTGACCCAATCAACACTTACAGAACACCCTTGCAGACCATACTCTGGGGTGAAAAAAAGTCTCAATAAATACTGAAGAATTTAAGACATACCAAGTATGTAGTAAAATGATGGAACTAAATTAGAAATCAGTAACAGAAAAATAAGTAAGTAACACACTTCCAAATAACTCGTGGGTCAAAGAAGAAATCAAAAGCAAAATCAGAAAGTACTTCGAAGTGACTAAAAACAAACACACGATATAAAAATTTGTGGGATTCAGCTTACTAAGCACTTAGAGGGCATTTTACTGGCAAAAAATACCTATATTAAGAAGACAGTTCTTTAATCAATGGCACTTCAACTCTTACTTTAAGAAGCTAGAAAGAGAAGAACAAGTGAAGCCTAAAGTAAGCAGAAGAATAATGATCGACCAGCATAAATCTATCAAACAGAAAACAGAACAACAAATGGGGGCAGGGTGTAGGGGGAAATCAGTGAAACCAAAAGCTGGCTTTTTGAGATCAATTAAGTAGCTAAGAACCTGTAGCCATTTTAATCAGCAAAAGAATGAGAAGACACAAATTACCAATATCAGAAATGAAAGTGATGATATCATTACTGATCTCACAGATGTTGAAAGAACTATAAAGAAATTATTCAACAACACAGATGAAATGGATAAATCCCTTGAAAAATATAAATGTTTACTCAAAGAAATAGGTAACATGAATACTCTATATGTATTAATATAAATTTGTAATTAAAATCCTTCCCACAAATAAAACTCTAGGCCTAGATGGCTTCATTGGTGAAGTATACTAAACATTTTAGAAAGAATACTACCAACTTTACACAAAATCCTTCCAGAAAATTGAGGAAGATTGTTCCCAGCTCACTTTATAAAGCTAGTGCTATTCTGATATCAAAACAAAAGACATTAAAAGAAAAGAGAACTAAAGTCTAATATCCCCGGAAAAAATAGAAGCAAACACCTTTAACAAAGTATTAGCTGATCACATCCAATGATATCTAAAAAGCATGAATACATCATGACCAAGCAGAATTTATCCTATGTATGCAAGATTGATTTAAAATATAAAATTATACAATGTAACTTAACATACTACAAATTAAAAAAAAGGCAAACTATAATTATTAATAATAGCTAAGGAAAAATCAAATGTTCATGGTGACAAAAATTCTCAGCAAACTAGGAATAGAGGCAACAACCTCTGCCTGATTAAGGACATCTACAAAAATCCTATATCTTATGAAAGGCCGGTGGCTTTCCCCCTGAGATCAGGAACAAGGTAATTGTCCACTCTTGCACATATATCCACTCTCACTATTTCTACTGAATATTGGATCAGAGGTTCTAGTGAGGGTGAAGGGTAGCAGGGATAAAAGTAGGGACAAGGGGAAGCATTCATACTGGAAAAGAAGAAGATTGTCTTTATTAACAGACATCATTTCTATGTAGAAATTCTGACACAATCTACAAAAAAGCTACTAGAAATAATAAGTGAGATTAGTAATGTTACAGCTTAAATCATTATACAAAAATGAATTACATTTATATATAACTAGCAACTAATAAATAGAAATTAATTTTTTAATCTACAATAGTATCAAAAAATACAAAACACTTAGAAATAAATCTGACAAAAGCTGTCTTTTTAATATCTGTATACTGAAAACTACATAATACTTCTGAAAAAATATCATTTCTCCCCAATCTGATCTACAGATTCAAGGCAATTCCAGTCAAAACCTCAGCAGACTTTTTTGTAGAAACCTGTAAGCCAATTCTAAAATTCATATAGAAGTGAAAAAGACCTAAAATGCCAAAATACTGAAAAAGAACAAGGTTGAAAGACTAACTAACAATACCTGATTTGAAGGCTTACTATAAAACTATAGTAATAAAGACACCATGAAGGTAGATAAATTGATGAGTTTAATAGCATGGACTCCAGAAATCGACATTTTTATAGAAAACTGATTTAGCAAAGGCTCAAACACAATTCACTAAAGATTAATCTTCTCAACAAATGGTGATGAGAAAATCTGCTATCTATCCATTTGAAAGAAAATAAAACACACATACTTCAACTTATACCTCACACTATATACAAAAAAATTAACTCAAAATGGACCACAGACTTAAATGTAAATCTTTGCGACCTTGAGTTAGGTAAAGATTTCTTACATATTATACTAAAGCACAAGCCATAAGAGAAAAACTTGATAAACTAGAGTTCAACAAACTTTTCAAGTTCCTCTCTTTGAAAGATACTGTCAAGAGAATTAAAAAGCAAGACAGATTTGATTTAAAAAATTGTAAATTACATCTGATAAAGAACTTGTATCTAGAGTGTATGACCCTCAATATTAAATAGTAAAAAAAAAAGCCAAATTTTAAAATGAACAAAAGATTTGAACAGTCATTTCAGAGAAGATGCTATACAGATTGGAAAATAGCCCTGTAAGAAGATGGTCAACATCACCAGTCCTTAAGACGTGCAAAATAAAAGCACAATGATACACCATTATACATATATGTATTAGAATAGATAAAATTAAAAGAACTGACCATACTGAGTGTTGCTAAGAATGGGGAGAACGGAAACACTCATGCACTACTGGTGGGAATGTAAAGTGGTACAATCATGTTGGAAAACAGTTTGGCAGCTTCTTAACAAGTTCAATACATGATTATCACATGGTCCCAACATTCCACTATTAAGTATTTATCCAAGAAAAATGAAAGTCCACACAAAGATTTATACACATATGTTTACAGCACCAAATCTCTCAGAGCCCCAAAACAGAAACCTAAACTTCCATTTATAGTTCAAAGGATAAAGAAATTGTGGTATATCCATATAATGATGGAATATAACAATAAAGAGGGATTATTGGTACATACAGTAAGAACAAACATGAAAATAACTATGCTGAGTTAAAGAAGCTAGAGTAAAAAAACCAACAAAAACACATATTATATGATTCAATTTACATAAAATTCTGAAAAATGTTAACTAATCTATAGTCAAAGACAATAGATTAGTGGTCATCAAGGGAAACTTTTGGTGGTGAGGGGAAGAATTTAAAGGGGCACAAAAACATTTGTGAATGACGAGTATTTTATTATTTGATTTTGATCGTGGCTTCGTGAGTATATACATGTCAAAATATATCAAACTGTCCATTTTTAATATATGCAGTTTATTGTATGTCAATTATACTTTAATAAACCTGTTTATTAAGAAGAATAAGAGAACAGAATAAGGCAATTGAGGATGTTACTATTTTAGACAGATAAATACTGAAGGACTCCTTGATAATATGATATGGTCACCTACCAGAGCAGAGATGTGAAGAAAGTGGGGAAGCAAGTTTTGCAGGTACGGGGACGAGTTTCTAGAGGGAGCAGAAACTACGAAGGTAGTGAGACAGAAACATGCTTGCATGCATGCTCATGTGACTGAGCTGGAGTGAATGCGGGCAGTGAGCAGGAAGGCTATGAATAGAGGTAAGGTGGTGGGCTTGGAGATGAGGACGCAAGTCATACAGAGCCTTATAGGCTATTATAAAGTCTGGATTTTAGTCTGAGTGAGAGTAAAGTTACCACACGGTTTCCAGCAAAGGGGTAGCATAATCTGACCAATGTTTTTAAAAGATCACTCCAGGTCCTATGTAGAGCATATCCTGTAGAGGAGCCAGGATAAAACCAGGAAGATACTACTGCAATAGGCCAGGTAAGTGATAGCTGTGACTTTGACTTGAGTGAGAGCAGGAGGTTATAAAAAAGGTGACGGAATTAAGAAGTACAAATTCGTAGTTACAAAATAGTCACAGAGGTATAAAGTACAACACACAGGCAATATAGTGAAGAATATAAAAAAACAAGGTATATGCCAGGTGAGTACTTGAAATACCATATGATATGATTGTCTAACCACTCCACTGTACCTCTGAAACTAATACAAAGTAATACTTAATATAAATTGTAACTGAAAAATAAAATTTTAAAAATGAGTAGATACTAGATATATATATTTTATCCTCACCAGAGGACATGCTTATTAATTTCACAGAGAGGAAAAGGGAGAGGGAGAGGAACACCAATGCAAGAGAATAACTGGTCATTTGCCTCTTGTACACATCCTGACCCAAGACCAAACCTGCAACATAGGTATGTGCCCTGACTGGGAACCGAACCCACGACGCTTCAGTTTACAGTCACTCTAACCAACTAAGCCACACTGGCCAGGGTGAGCCATCCGGGGAAACAAAAAAATCGCTACAGGTGAGAATCAGTAAATACTGTATATATTTTGAAGGCAGAGATGAGATTTGCCAATTGACAAAATATGATTTGCAAAAAAAGAAGAGAGTCAAGAATTACTCAGGCTTTTAGGCTTTTATGTATTCTAAGAATACATCTGCTGTTGACTGAGATGAGAGAGTGTGATGGAGAAATAGCAGCCCCCTAAACAAGGCTTTCTCTCTTAATTTTCTCCTGCTTTTAGTTCATCCTGCACATTGCTACATGATTCATTTGCCTATACCATTACCATAATTATATTACAATTCGGTCTAACAATCTGTATTGGTTTTCCATTGTCTTAACTATCTTGAAGTAGTAGTAAACTACTTCCCCTAAAATAAAGAAACCAATAGGTATTTGGGCTGAAGGCTACAGATGAGGTTAAACACAAAACCAATGTAGAGAGACTACTGACACAGAGTAGCTAAAGTGGTCTCCACCTCATAGCCTCTTCTCATGGGGAAGCAGACAAGGCTGGCAATTATGCAAACATCATTGGTCTTTATCTACAGTATAATCCCTAGTTCCTAAAAACATTAGGGGTAGAATAATCATGATGACCAAAGAAGTATAGTTAAACCTTGAACAATATGGGGGGTTGGGGCACTACCCTCCTGCACAGTCGAAAATCCATACGTAACTACAGTTAGCCTTCTGCATAGGCAGATTCCCCACTGTGGAGTTCAAGACTGGTTTCAACTGTGTGGCTCAAGTGAACTGCAGTCAACTGGAAAAAATTCCACTTATAACTGGGTCCCTGTAATTTAAATCCATGTTGTTCAAGGGTAGCTGTACAATCATATATCATATACCAAATATAATATAATATGGACTGTTTACCAAGGGCCTAAACATGGCTTGGAAGAGTCTTCTTAATCTACCCCAATTTATCTTTCCAGTTTGGCCTCTTCTTCCCTGTGCTTCTACTTTACGGAACCACACATCTCAACATAGTCCTCTGTCAATTACACGTTTTTTTAGATTAGAATACCCTTCCCTCCCTACTATGTCTACCTTGCTAGTATCTACTCATCCTTGGTCCCTCGTACTTACATAGTAAGTCCCTCACACTTATATAATACTTCCCAAGGAACACTATTTTCTCTATCTGGGTTAGGAGCTTCCTTCTACAAAAATCTTGCCTTTCCTCATCCAAATACTTCTCATACTATATTATTATGTCATCTCTTCAGTTTTGAACCCCATCTAGACATAAGTTCACAAAAGCAGAATACAGGTCTATCTTAGTTCCCAATATACTGCAATGTTAGGTACTTGGCATGTCAATGTTGCTCAAGAAAACATTTACTTAATGATGTTGAGTTTAGGATATTTAGAAAATCACTGATTTAGAGAGAAAATGGTTAGCTTAGTCGATGACATGCTAAAGCTAAGGAAAATGGCAAGACACCAAAACAGAGATGCTCTGTACATAGGTAGAAAGATGGAGTTGAAGTTGGGTTGAGAAGGGTTAGCTAAGGATACTGAAAATAAAAGGGGGGACAAAAGAGGAGCCCCCAAAAGGAATTTATTTATTTAAAAATTGTGTATTTATTCTTACATGTTTAAACTTCAGTCACCTTCAAAATACTCTCCATTTCATGCAATACATCTATCGAGACTTTTTTCCCACTGCTGAAAACAGTTTTTGAACTCGTTGATTTTGATGCATTCTAGTACTTCTGCCGTTTTTTTTGTTTCACGTCTTCCAGATCAGCAAAACGTTTCCCTTTGAAGACTTTTCTCATCCGGGGAAACAAAAAAGTTGCTACAGGTGAGAACCAGTGAATAGGGAGAGCGTGCCACTTTTGGTTGAAGACCACTGAACACTAAGTGCAGTGTGGACAGGTGCGCTCACAAATCACCCATCACGAAATGGGCAAATGCACTGAAAGAGTTTTCAAAAAAATTCCCTGAAGACAGCCTGTTGCAACACCACCTGCTAGTACACTGATACAGATGGGTTCCTAGAGCATTCGCCTAGCAAGGGAAGCCTATACTACAAGAGGCCCGCCCTTCAAAAAATAATTCCATTTTTTTTTGGAGGCCCTCCTTGTATAAGACAGGGTAAGTATAGAAAAACACTGAGCCAAGGACTGACAGAATGAAAATAGGAACATGTGTTAAATGCCAAAGTGATTAAAAAAAAAGATCAAGATCACAGCTCACTTGCTATAGGGACCGTGACTCTTTCACTCATCTAGGAGCTAATAAAGTGTTCAACAGACCAAAAATTCATAAAATATTTGTTGAATGGGGGAATGAATGACCAGAATCTCACTTTTTAAAAAGTTAACTTGTGGATTAGAATGAGCCTAAATGTTACCTGCTTAAGAATCTTGCCCTTAGCCCTGGCTGGTGTAGCTCAGTGGATTGAGCACAGGCCTGTCAAGCAAAGGGTCACCAGTTTGATTCCCCGTCAGGGCACATGCCCGGGTTGCAGGCCAGGTCCCCAGTAGGGGACGCATGAAGGGCAACCACACATTGATGTTTCTCTCTCTCTCTTTCTACTTCCCTTCCCCTCTCTCTAAAAATAAATAAATAAAATACTTTAAAAAAAAAAAGAATCTTGCCCTTAAATACTCATAAGCCAAGATTTACTGTGCTTTCAAAATTTACTAAATCTTCTTCTCCTAATCCTTTGATTTAGTTCTAGTGTGTTTTTAACAGTATTAGTCATCTACTCTTAGCCTTTTACTTTGAGTCTCTAATGTCTCTTTTATCTTTGTCACTTAAATAGAAAGTGTCAGTAAAAAGAGGTTGTATGCTTGAAACACAGGTAGTAACAGAACTGCTCAGGCTTCAATTTCTAATTAACACCACATACGAGTTGTTCCTGAAACCAGATCACCTGGCTCTGAAACCTTAACTTACAAAATAACAACCTACTTTAGGTAGCTTAAGTGGTGAACGGACCAAGTTATCCTCACCAGAAAGTCATTAGCAAACCTGAAATTACTCTAAAGAAATCGCCAATTAATAAATCATTTCTATTATTATTCAGAGTATGTATAAGAAGATCCACAAAAGTATGACTGTGCCACAGATTATTAAGTCTGAGAAGTTTACTGTTCAAAAGAAGGGACCTAAATAAACACTAGGGTCAAGAGAATACTGTTGTCTTAGAGATACACACCTGTACATATTTGAAAGTAGAAGGAAAGATAATAGGAAGAAAGTTTATTAAGACTTGGGATAATGGATATGTTCATGAAAGAAGCAACAGAGACAGATATAAGTATGAATTTAGAAGGAAGGACTATCATTTGGATGTGAAGGAAGTACAGTTCGGTAGAAGAGAGAAAGAGATAACAAGAATGAAAGAATATGAATGAATGCTAAGACAAAGTTTTACACATTAGTATAATTAGGATCCTCTGTGCTAGCATTCTATGAAAAAAAAAGTAAAAAATAAATAGGTTTCTGTTGGTTAACCTATGTATTGTGAATGGGAGAAGGGGAAAATAAGCCTTCAAGTAAAAATATTTAACCTAATCAAGAATGCACAAACAATGCAATAATCACACAGATGGCCAGATGAACTTACCTGGTCATATCCATAAGGCCTCTGCTGTGGTGGCTGTGGTGGTCCAGGTTGTGTTGGTCTATATCCCCCATACTGCTGACCTTGTCCCTGTGGGTAGTTAGGATACTGAGGACCTGGACCACCCTGTGAAGGACCTGCAAAACAAGTAACATAAACAAGAGCCAAAAAATATATAATTCCCTAAAAGTCAAGAAGGGGTTTAAAACTAGACATTGTATTTTTATATCAAAACTAAAAAGGGTAGCCCCGACTGTTGTGGAGCAGTGGATTGAGGGCAGGCCTATGAAGCAAAGGGTTGCTGGTGCAATTCCCAGTCAGGGCACATGCCTGGGTTGTAGGCCAGGTCCCCAGTAAGCGGTGTGAGAGAGGCAACCACACAGTGATACTTCTCTCCTTCTCTTTCTCCCTCCCTTCCCCTCTCTCTAAAAATAAATAAATAAAATCTAACAAAATTTTTAAAAAACATGTTTTTAAAAAAGAAAAGAAGAAAGGAAAGGGAAAAAAGAGAAAAAAAAAGCATAGTTTGGTATCTTGATTTTCTCAAATGCTTTTTCAAATAAACTCCAAAGGTTATACTAAGAGTGAAAATAATGTAAGAATACCACTATACACCAGAAATTCTGATTCAGTATAACTATCATACTTTGCATTAGCCACTAGAAATTTATGTCAAAATGAGTAAAAGAGATTCAGAAGTTGTAAGGCAGTTAACTCCATATTAAGAAAATTCATCAATATCTCTATTAGAAAGTTAACCAGTATAAGCAAGAAGTTTAATTTAAAAAAAAACAGGTTAAGAAGCACATTCAAAAACAGTGAACCAATTGCTGAATAAACTTTGGGAATCAATAATATTTATAACTCTATGACTCTAGACCTATACCTACAATCACCAACAGAATCAAAAAGAATGATTTTACACGTAAATTCTAGATTTATCTTTTCAATCACCAAAAAAATTGTTTATGCCTACAATGACAAATATTACAATATTTCCAAACAGAAAATAAAACTTGATAAGCTACAAGCTGAATGTGGAAAGCTTGATTCTAAGATTACAGGCTGTGTACCAATCACCTTTAATAATTAACCTATACAAAATGATTTCAAATTTCAAAGATAGAAAGAGACTAATTTGGCTTACCAAATAAATATGTCTATTTCATAAACTCTATGTTGTCTATTATAAAGCATGCACTATAAAGCATAAGCTAAAAAGTTTTGATACTTATAAATGTCTGTCCCAGTCATTCCAAACCTGCCATAAAAAACACTGATTGCAGAGGAAAGTGCCAAAAAAGAACAATAAATTTTAAGCTTAAATAAACTCCAAGAGTCTATTATTTTACTTATTTAATTATATATTCAATTATTAAAACTCTGAATTTTCTATTCGAAGAAAGTTTGGTAGCTGAAGTCAATGTATAAGCAAAATGGAAACTTCTTTAGGATTCCTGATGTCTAATGAAACCACATTTAGCTACTTAAATCAAAAATATTTAACTTCCCATATACTTCCAGCCAAGACGGAGGCGTAGGAGGTAACGCTGTACCTCCTCTCACAACCAAGATTAAGGACAACAAATATTTACAAACACAACCAGAAGACAGAAAATTGACTACGGAAGTCCAACAACCATTCAACCAGACTGGTAAGAGGGGCAGAGTCAGCAGCCAGCGGAGAGGGAAAGCGGCAGGAAAATGCCATGGCTGCCAGGCTCGGGAGTGCCAGGGAGCATAGGTGGTGTGGAGCTTGCAGACCCCAGACGCGGGGAGGAGACGAGCAGAGCACGCAAGGCACGCAGGGCAGTTGGCTGACCGCAGACACACATTCACACGCAGATAAAGTAGGCAAGAGCGGGCAGTGAGACGAACTGCACAACCCAGGGCCCCAGCGACAGGAAATAAAGCCTAAAAACACCGATTGAAAAGGTG
>PVKM010003496.1:0-57667 GCA_004027735.1 Carollia perspicillata | reverse complement strand
CTTCCCTCTCCTGATTGGGGGTGATGGTAGTAGTGATGGCAGGGACCCATATACGAACAAGCTCCATGTGGGACCACCCTCCAATTCACCAGACACCATCGGTAATGTTTGAATTTCGTTTGATTTCAAGAATGGGAGCATATTATATAAGTAAAAGTTGATAAGAATCTGGACAGTTTAATCAGGATCCCTATATGCCTATTTGAGTCAGCAATGGAGGGACAGGTTGGGGTCTAGCCAATCCTTACAGCTGTGACCTGGACAACCTCTTCTTAGAAGGACCCACAAAGCTGGACACATGTGAGGCTGACGCTGCTTCCTGCCAAGGGTCCCAGTGGTGTAAGTTTGTGTGTGAGAGCATGCATGTGTGCGTGCATTCTGTTGGCTTTATCTCTAAAGACCTAAGAATCTCACTGTGGAATCAGTGAAGCATGCAGTATTGATGATTAGTACTATGGAGGTCACATAAGAAATACATAAACATAGGCTTAAAGTGCAGCCTTTACAGATGGGAGGGGCCTTGGAAGTCAGCAGAGCTCGGGATAGGCAGAGGGCAGAGTGGAAGGCACCCTGCAGACAGGGAAACTAGCCCAAGCAGAGGCACAGGGATGGAAGCATTCAAGAACAATGGCAAACCCAAATGCTTGGGAGGGATCTCAACAGTGGACATTGGACTGTATCCGGCAGGTGTGGTGAGTTTGTGGGGAGCCCTAAAAGTCAGAGATGTTTGAATTTGATGCCGGCATCATAAAGAAACATTTCTGGCAATCTGTCTGAAGGGGTGTTTGGGAAGATTAATCTGTCAAGAGCTTATAAGAGAAATTGGAGAGAGAGAAACTGAGAGATTAATTTAAAAGGTTCTATGTCAGGGATGTCAAACTATTTTCAGTGGGGGCCACATCAGCCTCATGGTTCCCTTCAAAGGGCTGAATGTAATTTCATCTGCTTAACTGTTAAGGAGTAGTTACATTCACATAGTCCTAAAATTATTTCAGCTCTTTGAAGGCAACCATGAGGCTGATGTGGCCCCCAGTGAAAATAAGTTTGACACCCCTGTTCTATGTGTTTCATCCCTCAAGGAGTTTTAAATGTAATTTTAAAATGAGGTAGTTATGTGTATTGTACATATTATTAGAACATCTGTCTTTCCTAAAACCATATTTAAAGCATACTTATTTTGTTTTATGAAGGGCAATATCCCCACATGGCTTTTAAGTGCAAACAATATAAAGAGGTATACAGTGATGGATTTCCTCCCTCTGTCCCTGCTGTTTCATTCCCACCTGGCACCCCACTCCCCACCCCACCCCACCCACTCACACCCCCCACTCCAAACCACTGCCATGATTCCTTTGTGTACACTTCCAGGGTTTCTTTATGATAACTCAAGAAAACACTAACGCATATTCTTATCGTCCTTGTTTTTTTACAAAAAAATAATAACATGCTGTACATACTTACCTGGATTTTGTTTTTGTCACAGACTTTTCCACATCATTCTTCTTGAAAATGTTTCCACATCATTCTTCTT
Organism: Carollia perspicillata; assembly: GCA_004027735.1. Taxonomy (NCBI): domain Eukaryota; kingdom Metazoa; phylum Chordata; class Mammalia; order Chiroptera; family Phyllostomidae; genus Carollia; species Carollia perspicillata. The sequence goes on along the minus strand of PVKM010003496.1, from coordinate 56,136 downwards.
GTCTACCGCATAGTATTCCATTGTGCAGAGAACCAACCCCTTATTGATGGGTGTGTTTTTCTTTAATCTTTTGCTGTTCTAGATGGTGCAGTCAGAAACAATTTGCCCTTGTATCATCTTGTATGTGTGCGTATGTATTTGTAGAATGAATTTCCACAAATGGGCTCATTGCATCAAAGTCTATGTATATTTGTAATTTTAGTAGAGATGTGCAACCTGTCGCCTCTGGGGGTGGGGGGGGGTGCTAACCTGCAGTCTCCCAGCAGCACCTGGGACTGCCTGCTCCCCCCAGCCTTGCTAACACAGTGACTTCCACTTTGCGGGCTGTTCCCATCTGTTAGCAAGATCTTTGTGTGGCTCTAATTTGCTCTTCTCTTACTATGAATGAGGTTGAGCATCTCTTTATATTCGGGGGCCCAAAGAACTTTAAGCTTCTTCTTAGGGGACAGACACCTTCATTTCTGTATCCCTCCCAGAGCTTTCCCAAATGCCTTGCTACATAATCAGTTTTCGGTGAAGATTGGTAAATACAATATATGTTTGTGTGAATGAATAGATAAACTATGGAATAAATGCTCATGTGATTGGAGTTACTAGTCTTCACTTAGAAATGGTTCTTCCTGCAAGCAGCATAAGAGCTGATAAGCTCACAGAGCAGCTGTAAAAGCAGCATGTATGTATTCAAAAATTACATGCAGGATTCTAAGAGTGAATAGTTGTTTGCCTTAGGCTGAAAACTGGAGAATCTTACATGAAATGCCTTATTTATCCCCAGAAAGGTGAGGGATTAGGGAGAGAAGGGCTCTCACAGTTCTTTTTTGTGGGTTCTTATTCACTTAAAGACTGGTTTGGAGCTGGTATGATTAAGTGGTTTTCATAGAACTATCTAGTAAATCAGGAGAGACAAAGCAAGGCCCCAGCATGTGGCTTCATCAGGCTCCTTTCAGCTTCATTTCTCCTCCGATTCTACCCAGAAATCAGCTCTGGTGGCCGTGCAGACTGTCATTAGCTGGAGTTTCAGGCCTGAGTTTCCTTGTTTTTCTGTTGTTTCTGTGTGTTCCCCACATGAAAAATGCCATAGCCCACAAACATAGCATGTTTGATTGCCTGTCTGTTAGTTGTACGAATTTTATGACTTCCAGTCTCTGGCAGCATATTTGCCAACTGTTTGCTTTATTCTGTCTTCAGTCAAAAAGAAGCCACTGTTGGACAAGCAAAGGGTGAGAACAATTATCAGCAAGACCCTCCATGGTACACTGGTACCTGAACAGCCTTTCGTAACAGCTCTGCTCCAGCTGACCTGTGGCCCCAAAATTAAAGCATACCCCAGAAGGAAGCACAGAGCCCTCCACCTGCTCATGAAGTTCCCCCTTCTTCATGAGAGAATAAGAGCTGAGCCCAGCCCACAACATAAGCTCCCATCTAGCTAGGGACTGGTCAGGAGCCACAGCCCCACTGAGGAGCTGGGAGGCAGAAAGGCTCCAGGAAAAGAGGACAGACCTGAAACTCAGGTTAGAACCCTGATTCCATACCCTCTATGTTGGAAAACAATTTCATCAAATAGTGCCAGGGATCTAAGAAAATAATGTAAGTGAGGACTCTCCTTGATATTTTTAATAGTTCTGTTAATGGAGATTACTGTATTGTTCAGACCCTAAGACACACCTAGGTTTTAGAGGAGGAAAATAGGGGAAAAATTTTTGAAGCAAAAAATGTGGTAAAATATTTAACAACATAAATAACATAATATTTCACAAATGTAAATGTAAACATAACTCAACAGCAGCACTAACAACCATTATCCCTCCCAAATTTGGTGAGAGAAAAGTACATCTTATAGTCTGAAAAATATGGTAACTGCTTAAAATGAGAGCACTTGGAAAATTGGGTTACCTGCAAACTCTCCATCACTGGTTCTTTTCTGTTGTTACTTTGCGGGTGGAGGGATGTTTGTTTGAATGGCAGGTCAAGAAGAAACAACTTTAACATATGTTCAGCATTTAACAGTCTAGTTCATTCACCTGTGTTCATTTTGTCCCTTCCTCCCCAGAACACACGTATATGTTATTTCCATATTCACCACCCACCCATTTCATGGGTGAGGAGGAGCCAGGAGAGGTCGAATGACTTGCCCAAGATCACACAATGTGTGGAAAGAAGCCACGACTTTGATTTGACCCTTTGACTCCCAACTGGTGCCCTTTCCGGGATTTGTGTCTTAACTCACTGCAAAATTAGTTTATAAATGAAGGAATTCAGGCATTGAGACGTGCAAGGGAAGAAACATTACCTCCACATTCCTGAACAGAACCATTATAAAACTGTTTCGCGATCATGTGAGGTCACAGCAGTTGTCCTGGATCCAAACTCCAGGATACATGAGCAGTCAGTACCTCCGATGATTTCCCAGTGACTGTGCCACAGGGCAGTGGGTGTGTGCTGCAAGGCAACTCAACTGAAGTTAGGGTTGGAGCCACTCTCTAAAATTTGCCACTTATTCAGAGATAAGCTTGTCCTGTCGGAATTCACAAACCACATATGACCACACACAGCTCTAACCAAGTACTCGCTTAGTCCCACCATGTGCCCACAGTTCCCAGAGGAGCTGTGAGAGAGTAAAAGAGAAGAAGCCTGCAGACCACAGCCTTTTCACAGGAAGAGCTCACAGTCCAGCTCACGTTACTATGTTTCTGTGATCAGTTTTCACCCCCGTGGAAATAGGCAAGACTCTGGCTTTCTGACATAAAATACAAGGTTTGTGAGATGTATGTACTTCATTCATGCAAATAAAGAACAGAAATTTATCAAGCGCTTACTATGTGCCAGTTACCTTAGTTACTGGATAGCTGTGATCGAAGAGAATTCTTAACTGTGAAAGAAATTTGCTTTGAGACTCCGTTAACCCCAAAATGGGTAAGATCTTCATTAATTATTTTACCTACTTAGAATTAGCTACTATACATTATGGCTTACATATAACCAAAGACTTTAAAATAATTTCAAAGCCTTAAAAGTAACTGTCTTTTAACATTCTCATGTCGAAGACCCCCTCCTTCAGTTGTTACCTGTTTTCAGATACTAGCTTTTCTGTAGAGTCACACAGAAATACTGTGAAACCTTTTACGAAATATACATCTATTTTATGCCCAGGATTGGATTTTCCAAAGGCCAAACAAAGAACAGAAGTGGGCGATGTTGTTACGATCCTGGATCAAAACTCAAATGGATTCTCTCCCAAGAAAAATTATTTACTGAAAAGGATGTGTCCTGAGTTTTCTGTCGTACTTGGGGTACCAAGTTAATCAGCAAAGCTCTTGAGCAAAGGAAAAAATACAGCTACAAGTCAAGTTAGAGATAAATATACCTAGTGTTCTAACCCTGACTTCTATTACATCTTTGACCCATACATCAAGCAGAGTCATTTACCCTATACTACCAACGGATGAAGATTTCTCAGATAAGAAAAATTTGCAAAAAACTGAAGTTTATCTCTTTTGTATTTTAACCAATTTTTATTAACATCATTCTAGTAATTGTAAAAAGAGCAAAACATTATACAACGTTTAGTCTCTTCCTGATATGTAGGGCCCTGTGTCTTAAACTGAATATCGTCAAGTAAGCAGTGGTAGGCCTAGAGAACTCAGGGCAACTGAATGAACATGCAGCTGGCCTTCCTGGATTGTCTGTTAAACTGGAGAACGTGTAGGGAAAGTGTGAACGTCAGGGCTCTTTAAAGGTTTTGTCACACATACAACAAAATTATCAAAATCTTATTTTTCTACATGTCAATTTGTATCCTTTACATTTTTTGTGAATGTTTAGAAAGTATCATTTTTATGCTCAGTAAATGACTGGAAAATGTGCAACATTCATATTATTAGAGATTCTGGGGACGTTGGCACTGCGGTTGCATGAAAACAAGAGCTGCCTGATGAGTTTATCAGAGACTGTGTGAATCAATCTGGCCTACTTGGCAAGGACTCCCCTGCAGAAGCAGAAAGTCTGGAGTGTTCGGTTTCTCGGCAAGGCCAGGAAAGCCCAGGCAGCTATATTTTAAAACTAGAGTGTCACTTTAGAACATGCATGTGCATGGGTGCGTGTTATTTGTTATTTTGCTTTGCATTATGAAAAAGCCCTACACAGCTGTTTGATTTCCTACTGCCTTTGAGACCAACCATAGATTTTGTTTATGTCATGGGTCTATGTTTAGCTCCTCAATAATACAAAAGTCAAAGATGCCAACAATTAATCTTTTGGGGTCATTTATCATTTACCATTTTTAGGGTAGCAATTTTTGAATTACATTGTTACCTGGGTCATAAAAGTTTCTAGTTAGAATGGGGGACATGCCTACATTTAAAAAGAGATGAAGCCTGTCGTGAAAACTGAGCGGCAACAGACAGGGAGAGAGAGGACAGCCAAAATGCGGGGTCCTGGGGACCAAGAGAATAAAATCGGAATTAGTTGATAGTATCAAATAAGGTTAAGGACTGCGGAGAGACTACTGCAGGGTTTCTGGTCCCACAATTGAAGTGTTTCTGGTCCCACAATTAAAGTGTCTGCCTGTCCTAACAATAGTAAAAAGATAAACAAACTGAAAAAAACAACTTCTCTTAGATCCATGAAAGAAGTGAGGTCACAAGGCAAACCACTGCCTCCAAAATTAGAGAGACCAACAAGCAAATACAGAGGACTGTAACTTAACTGAAGCAGAAACCCACAGGAACCGGTGGTAGGGAAACCTGGAGTGTGATGGATGAATTGTTTGAGGTTCAGTGCAGCCAACTCTGAGAGTTAAGAGCTCCAAGGAGTTTTTATGGGGGGGCACACTTTTGTGAGTTTTATTTCCAAGGGCTCTACCATATTCTTACAGTGAATATCAGAGAAAAATCCCCTGATGTATCTGACAATGGGAGGGGAAAAGGGATGTTTGGAAACATACCCGAGCATTCTGTTCCTCTTAACAAGGGCTGCCTTCAAGAGAAACTGTTTAACCAGAACCTTACCTGCTGGGGTTTCATCAGAGCCTGACTGAGCTGAGGGAAGGAAAATACCCAACCCAGCCCCTTCTAGCCTTCCATGTAGGAAAAGGGAAGTACCCCACTCGAGTCCACTCTAGCCATCCTGTCCCACACAAGGGGTGGGGAAAAGCAGGAAATGAGAAGTATGTGTGAAGGTCATGGTCCAGAGGCACAGGCTAAAAGACTGAGATCTAATCACAGTAGTACAGAATGTTCTCCCTCTCCCTACACCTTACCACCACATTACTAAAGGCCTAATTATAGCAGTTCTTTTTACCCAGTACATTATGTTTAGCTATCAAGAAAAAAATTACAATACATACAAAAACAAAGGTTTGAAGAGACAGACCCAAACTAGACACAGATATCGCAGGGATATTGGAATTATCAAATCAGGAATTTGAAACAGCTACGATAAACATGCTGAAGGCACTCAGATAAGGAAGACATCACTCAAGAAGAGATAGGCAATGTGAGCAGATAAATGGAAATTCTAAACCTGAAAAGTGAGAGAAAAAAGAGGCTGAAAAAAATAGAACAGAATACCCAAGAAGAGTAAGACAACTACAAATGGTGTAACATATGTGTAATAGGAATACCAGAATGAGAAAAGAGAGAGGAACACAGAAATTATTTGAAACAGTAATGACTCAGAATTTCCCACAAAGTAACATCAGACAGCAAACCAAAGATCCTGGAAGCTCAGGGAAAAAACAAACAAACCAATAAAACCTAGAAACTAATAAGTTAAAACAGTGTTGCAGGATACAGAGTTCACATATGAAAAGTCAATATCTTTCCTATGTGCCATACATAAGCAAGTACAATTTTAAATTAAAAACACAATACCACAACGAGGGAGTTCCCACCAAGATGGAGGCATAGGTAGAAACCCTCCGCGTCCTCGCTCAACCAAAAGGAGGATAACAACCAATCTAAAATCAATAAACAGCCAGAAGTGCCAGAAGATCAAACTGCATGGAACTCTGACAACCAAGGAATGAAAGAAAAAAGTCAACCAGAACAACCAGACCGATAAGGCAGCGGACTGTGCAGGCTTGCTCAGAAAAACCATGGTGAGGCGGCAGACCTCGGGGTGGGGCTGGCTGCAGTGAGGCGGCGCAGGAGAGGCTGACTTAAGGGGAAACTGAGACTCAGAGCTGACTGTGGACTATGGCAGTTGCCACAGTGGGAGAAACTCCCAGCCTCTCGTGAGAGTCCATTGGAAAGTGCACTAGAGACAAGCAGGCAGGCTGCCCTGTTCCCTGTCTGGCCGCTTCCCCACAGCGCAGCCAAGAGGGTTGCCCTGCCCTGGTGAATACCTAAGACCCCAGCCCCTTACAACTTCTCAGGTGTGCCAAGACAAACAAATATGGCCCAAATGAAAGAGCAGAGTAAAGCCTCAGGAATAAAACTAAGTGAGGAGGTAATAGCCAACCTATCTGATGGAGAATTTAAAGCCCTGGTAATCAAAATGCTCACAGATATGATTGAGCTTGGTCAAAAAATGAAAAAACACATGAAAGATATCCAAAATGAAATAAAGCAAAATATTCAGGGAACCAACAGTGACAGGAAGTCAACCAGGACTCAAAGCAATGATTTGGAACAAAAGGAAAAAATAAACATCCAACAGGTACAGAATGAAGAAACTAGAATTCAAAAAAGTGTAGAGAGGCTTACAAAACTCTGGGACAACCTGAAATGTTCCAATATCCAAATTATAGGGGTGCCAGAAAGAGAAGAACAAGAGCAAGAAATTGAAAACTTATTTGAACAAATAATAAAGGAAAACTTCCCCAATCTGGTGAAGGAAATAGACTTCAAGGAAGTTCAGGAAGCCCAGAGAGTCCCAAAGAAGTTGGACCCAAAGAGGAACACACCAAGGCACATCATCATTAAGTTACCCAAGATTAAAGATAAAGAGAGAATCCTAAAAGAAGCAAGAGGAAAGGAGAGAGTTACCTACAAAGGAGTGCCCATAAGACTATCAGCCGATTTCTCAAAAGAAACCTTGCAGGCAGGAAGGGGATGGAAAGAAATATTTGAAGTCATGAAAGGCAAGGACCTTCATCCAAGATTGCTCTATCCAGCAAAGCTTTCATTTAGAATGGAAGGGCAGATAAAGTGCTTCCCAGAATAGGTCAAGTTAAAGGAGTTCATCATCACCAAGTCCTTATTGTATGAAATGTAAAAGGGACTTCTCTAAGAAAAAGAAGATAAAAACTATGAACAGTAAAATGACAACAAACTCGCAACTATCAACAAGGGAACCTAAAAAACAAAAACAAGAACAAACTAAGCAAACACCTAGAACAGGAACAGAATCAGAGAAATGGACATCACATGGAGGGATTTCAGTGGGGAGGGGAAAGGGAGGAATGCAGGGGAACGGTACAGGGACATAATTAGTAGGCATAAAATAGATGGGAGAGATAAAAATGATATGGGAAACAGAGAACTCAAAGAACTTATATGTACAACCCATGGACATGTACTAAGGTGGGGGGGATGCTGGAGGGTTGGGGTAGCAGGGTGAAGAAAAAATTAAGGGTAAAAATTACAAAAACTAACAGCATAAACAATAGAAATACTTTAAAAAATAAAGAAATCAGGGTCATTCAAAATATAAATAAATAAATAAATAAATAAATAAATAAACCACCATTATCATTAGCATCCAAAACAATGATACACTTAAAAATCTAACAAAATTCATATAAGATTTTTATGAGGAAGGCTACAAAACTCAATAAATAGAACTAAATAAATTTAAAGATATTTCATGTACATGGATAGGAAGACTCAACATTGTACAGATGTCAGTACTTCTCAATTTGATCTATAGATTCAATGCAATCCCTATCAAAATAAAAAAAACTTATTTTGTGTATATAGATAAACTAAAGTTTGTATTGAGAGGCAGAAGACCAAGAATAGTCAACACAATATTGAAGAAGAACAAAGTTGGAAGACTGACACTACTCAATGTCAAGATTTACTTCAAGAACTACAGTAATCAAGACAGTGTAATATTGGTGAAAGAATAGACAAATAGATTAATGAAAAAGAATAGGAAACTGAGAAACAATCTTGTATAAGTAGAGTCAATTGATGTTTGATAAAGGAGGAAAGACAATACAATGGGGAAAAGATAGTCCTTTCAACAAATGGTGCTAAAACAATTGGACATACATATGTGAGAAAATGAATCGAGACAAAGATCTTACACTCTTCACAAAAATTAACTCAAAATGGATCACAGACCTAAATGTAAAAGACAAAACTATAAAACTCCTGGAAGATAACATAGAAGAAAATCCAGTGACCTAGGGTTTGATGATGGCTTTTTAGATACAACAGAGTTGATAAACTGGACTTCTAAAATTAAAAACTTCTGCCCTCTAAAATACACTATCAAGAATGTAAAAAGAGAAGCCACAGACTAGGAAAAAATATTTGTGAAGACACACTTGATAAAAGACTGTTATCCAAAATATTCAAAGAATTAAAACTTAACAATTAGGAAGCAAATACCCCAATTAAAAAATGGGCCAAAAGCTTCCAGTGAAGATGGTGTTGTAGGTAAACATGCTATTTACATTCTCCCACAATCACATCAAAATTACAACGAAACTACAGAACAACCATCACTCAAAACTACCTGAAATCTAGCTGGACAGAAGTCCTACAACCGAGGATAGAAAAAATAAGCCACATTGAGACTGATAGGAGTGGAGATACAGAATGGACTGGTCCCACACCCACGTGTGGTGGATAAAAATTGGGAGGGTCACCCCTGAGCAGCGAGGGGTCCCAGCCCCATGCCAGGCCCCCCTGCATAGGGTTCCAGTGCCACAAAGAGAAGTACCCATAACTTCTGGTTGTAAAAATCAGTGGTGGTTGTGTCTGAATTACACAAAGGGCTCTAAAGTCCCAGGTATTCCTCTTAAAGGACCCATGCATGGACTCACTTGCTCTGAGCTCCAGCACTGGGGCAGCAGCTCAAAACACACCAAAGACATACAGCATCAAGGTCATGTCTGAAGGGTCAGCTTTCTTCCAGACAGAAGTTCTGGCAGAGGCCATGTTTCCTTTCCTGAGCCATCACCCCCCCCCCACCCCCAACAGAGCTGTTAGGCAGGCACCATACCAACCTGGATAACAGTCTTCACCCTGCCCTGGTGATTTCCTGAGATCCCCATTCAACCTGTTTCCAGTAATTATACATACAAATAACCTGTCTTGTCTCAGACTTCAGACTTTCTTAAAATCTCTCAAACAAGCAGCATTAGTGTGCCCCATACCTCTCACTAACTAGCTCCAGGCCCAGCATTAATGGAAGCTGGCCATTAATGGCAAGCTGTTTCACAGCTTGTCCTTTCCTGGGAACTTCCAGGCCCAGTACAGGTGGCAGTCATCTGTAGATTACTTTGGAGCTCATGCCAGATGACCCTGGGCAGGACGCAAGTAGTGGCTAACCTTGTCTTGCATATCCTGGGTGGCCCAGAGCTCACACACTCAGTGGACAGCTTCAAAACACATCAAAGTACCACCCAACCACCTCCAGAAGCAACACAGTTAAGGGATGGATTCAGTGGGCACCAGAGCCCCACTGAAGTCCTGCTCCATGGGGTTGGCTCCTGCACAGCTGATCCTCCACAATGATTGCAGCCAGTCCTTGCAGCTAATCAGCCTGGGGGTAAATCCCTTCCATTGGTTTGTCAATGGCAATCAAGCCTCAACTACAACAGGAGGGTGCACACAGCCTACATTGGGTGCTGGAGCTGGGGATTACCTTGAATTCCAAGCTTGGGGATTGTGAAGGCTGAGCCACTGAGTCCTACAGGACATCTGCTACGTAAGGCCACACTACCAAGTTCAGGATACATAGTAGCTCTACCTAATATATAGCAACAAACACAGAGAGGCTGACTAAATGAGGGGACAAAGAAACATGTTCCAAATGAAAGAACAGAACAAAACTCAGAAAAATAACTCAATAAAATGGAGACAAGCAAAGTACTAGATGCAGAGTTCAAAATGCTGGTTATAAGGGTGCCCAATGGACTGAGGGGAAGAGTAAGTGAACTTAGTGAGAACTTCAACAAAGAGAAAACATAAAAACAGAACTAGAAAATAGAAAAAGTGAACAGTCATAAATGAAGAATACATTAACTCAAATGAATACATTACAGGAAATCAACAGTGGAGTAGATGAAGCAGATGATCAAATCAGAGGTGTGGTAAATAAAGAAACAGAAGAAAGCCAATCAGAATAGCAAAAAGAAAAATGAATTTAAAAAATGAGCATAGCATAGTATAAGAAGCCTTTGGGACAATTTCAGCTGTGCCAACATTTGCAACATGGGAGTGCCAGAAAGAGAAGAGAGAGCAAGGAATTGGAAACCTTGTGGCAAATGATGGCGAAATAGTTTCCCTAATCTGGTGAAGGAAATAGATACCAAGTCCAGGAAGCACACAGAGTCCCAAACAAGATGAATCCAAAGAGGTCTGCACCAAGGCACATCATTATTAAAATGCCAAAAATTAAAGATAATGAGAAATCTTAAAAGCAGAAGAAAAAAAGCAGCTAGTCACCTACAAGGGGGCTCCTATAAAACTGTCAGATGTTTTCTTAACAGAAACTTTGCAGGGCATGGGATTGGCAAAAAAATATTCAAAGTGATAAAAAGCAAAGACCCACAACCAAGATTACTCTAACCCAGCAAAGCTATCATTTAGAATCAAAAGACATAAAAAGATCTTCCCAGATGAGAAAAAGCTAAAGAAATTTATCATCACCAAAACAGTATTACATGAAATGTGAAGGGGAGGGGGAGGAGGAGGAGGAGAAAAGAAGAAGAAGAAAGAAGAAAATGGCAATGAATAGATATCTATTAACAATTAAATCTTAAAAAAAAAACAAAGTAAGCAAATAACCAAACAGAAACAGACTCACAGATACAAAGAGCATTTTGATGGTTGCCAGATGGGAAGGGGATTGGGAGGATGAGTGAAAAAGGCAAAGGGACTAAGAAGTACAAATTGGTAGTTACAGAATAGTCATCAGGATGTAAAGTACAACACAGGGAATATAGTCAATAATATTGTAATGACTATGAATGGTGTCAGATGATTACTAGATTTATTGGGATGATCACTTTGTAAGTTATAATTATATAACTATCACTGGGTTGTACACCTGAAACTAAGATAGTATTGTGTGTCACCTGTAATTAAAAAATAAAATGGGCTGTAGACCTTAATAGACATCTCACCGAAGAATATATACAGGTGGCAAATAAACATCTAAAAAGATGCGTCATACCATATGTCATCAGGGAAACAAAAGTTAGAACAGTAAGATGACTACACATCTTGAATGGCCGAAATTCAGAACACTGACAACACTAAATGCTGGGAAGGATTAGGAACAACAGAAACTCTTTTTCATTGCTGATGGAAATGCAAACTGGAACAGCCACTTTAGAAGACAGTTTGACAGTTTTTTGCAAAACTAAACATACTCTTAACCATAGGTTCTAGTAATTACATGCCTTGATTTTTAGCCAATAGACTTAAAAAACTATGTCTCCAAAACACCTGCACAGGGATGTTTGTAGCAGCTTTATTTATAATTTCCGAAACTTTGAAGCAACTAAGATGTCCTTCAGAAAGTGAATGGATAAATAAACTGTGGTACATCCAGACAATGGAATATTAGGCAGGGCTAAAAAGAAATGAACTATTAAGGCATGCAAAGACATGAAATAACCTTAAACACATATTATTAAATGAAAGAAGCCAGTCTAAAAATGTTATATACTATATAATTCTAACCGTATAACATCCTGGAAATGGCAAAACTATGATAACAGAAAAAAGCTGAGTGGTTACCAGGGGTGGTGTAAAGGGAAAAAAATCAGGCAGAGACCAAAGGATTTTTTACAATAGTGAAATTATTCTGTATGATACTATGATGGCAGATACACATCATTACGTATTTGTCCAAACTCACAGAATGTACAACACCAAGAGTGAACCCTAGTGTAAATTATGGACTTTGGGTGGTAACGATGTGTCAGCGTAGATCCAACAATTGTAATAAATGTGTCACTTTGGTGGGGGATGTTGATAATGGAGAAGGTTATGCGTGTGCAGGGGTAGGGAGCATATGGTAAATCTCCGTACCTTCTGCTCAGTTTTTCTGTAAACCCAAAACTGCTCTAAAAAATAAAGTCTATTTAAAAAGAGAGAGAGAGATTGGGTGTGGCAATAAGGAAGTGGTGGGTGACCTCAGAGGAGCAATTTCAATGAGGTGCTGAGTATAGAAACCAGACTGCAGTGAAATGAGGTGTGAAGAGTAGTTGAGGAAAGGGAGCCAGGGAACACTGACAGCATTTCCAGGAGTTTGCTTGCGAAGGGGAAGAAGGTGCAAGTAATAGCGCATTGGAAGTGTTGGGTCCAGGGAGGAATTTATTGCTACTTGCATTAGCATACAGTGCTCTCAGACATCAAGTCTAAGTGCTTCATGTGCTAGGTTTCCTTGGCTTCAGGATACAGTTGGAATTTCTGGGTGTGTCAGAAATATTAGTAGCTTCACTTAAAAATGGGGAAGGGAGAAGTCCATGTAGTTATAATTACTCCACACTATGATGTCCTGATGTTTGTTCATTCCTCAGAAAGGCTACACGTGTATCCTCTCAATTTAGATGCTCAGGAAGTAGCTCTATTGAGACCAAGGCAAATATATAGGGAAAACCTCCCTTTCCTAGAGTAAAAGTAGCTCCATTGGGAGGAATACAGGGACTTGAATTACTTAGACATTTTCTACCTTGAGCTGGGTCCCAGATGTGTTGAGAGAGGATGTTTCCTACTCTCTTACTATCTCCTGATAGCATTCAGGGCCAGGGCACCTGAGAGTCTCTGGATAGCCTACAGCCATCACAAGTACACATTTACTGAACACATGCAGCTTCATTAATTGGGGACCTACACAGTGATAAGAAGAACCCAAGACATGAAGTTCCCAACTCTGGCCATGTGGCCAGTATCCTTGCCCAGAAAGAGTACGGTAAATCCACGTGCATAGCTGGCACAGAGGACAGAGAGAGCTCAATGTCACAGCCAGACAAAAAAAGCATTGCGAAGTCTAGGTGTAGGCCACAGAAGCATAATGGAAAGAAAGGTCAGAGAGTGCAAGAGGAAGCAAAAATAGATGGTCAGCAAACAGCTGCTCTGTGCACAGTAGAGCCTTCCCTAGGAAGAGGTGGGTCCGTGTGCTGGACAGACCACCTCAAGGAGGAAACGTGGAGACCATAAAGATGCCAAGGGGAAAGGACGAATGGGAGAAAAGGAAATGAAAACAGAAGAGAGGGTGTCACATTTCTTTTGACATTTAAAACACTTCCAGATTGCATCCTGAAATCTCGCTGGACCAAGAAATACAGACTTCTGGCAAACTTGAGGCCTTACCTTTGGCATCCCTGGTGTTGTAATATCAAATCTCAGTTCAATGTTAAGTTTTATTATTCAACACAAATTAAAGTTCAAGGAGGAAAAGAGCTCTGTGGTGTTCCACTGAAGGAAAAATCTGATCATCTTAAAGCAATATGATCTAGAAGGAGCCGGTGTGAAAAGGGGGAGTACATAAAGAAATACAGGTAGTTAGTGCCTGTTACTCCCGTGGAAGTACATGCTCATGCTGGGAAGGGTCTTCATGGGGGAAGTTCACACTTGTCTCCAAATGTTCCACTTAAGGAGAATAGTGGGAACGCCTATTAGTAGATGATTACCCGTGAAGGTTAAAAAAACCCTACACATTATTTCTTTTTCCTCCCCAAAAGCTGTTGTTTTCTAAACCTGATCCTGTAAATGCACATCTTCCACATGACTTGGGAAGCAGGCAAAGAGATCGCTCCTAACTATACCCCTTGGTGTCACAGGTATCATCCTTAGATCATCTCCAGGACAGTCATCTGGGGGACTCCAGATTGAAGTACCTGGGGATAAGTTGACTAGGATACACTATTGGATGATTTGCTATGACCAATCCAGATACTCCTATAGAGGAGTCTGTGCCCTCCTGTATCGTTGGCAGGAGGTGCCAGGCAGGCTTTGGGTGGTACTCAGTCCCACCATACGTCTTGTACAGCTCAGCCACCTGTCGGAGTGTGATCTTCTGTTACTGCCTTGGTCCTTTATCTGCATAAAATGGCTCTCAGACCTCTGAACTTTGAACCTCACACCCTAAAGTTCCCTCCTCTGCCTCCTTACCTGCCCCTCCCTTATCCTTGATATCCCAACTCCTGGCCCTTCCCTACTCTCTGCTCTATAATCCCCCTTGGCTTTTTCTACCACCAATCTATTCAGGGAACATACCTGGTATGATTTCAATCCTTGAATTTATGGAGGCTAATTTTATGGTCTAAAGTATAGTCTGTCCTGGAGAATGTTACACGTGAGAAGAATGTGTATTTTGGTTTAGATAGAGTATTCTATAGATGTCTGTTAGGTCCAGTTATATAGTATAGTTCGAGTCTTCTGTTTCATTGTTGATCTTCTCCTTAGTTGTTCTATCCATTTTTGAGTGTGACATATTACAATCTTCAAATATTATTGTTGAGTTGTCTGTTTCTCTCTTCAGTTCTGTCAGAGTTTGTTTCACCTTTCCTGGAGCTCTGTTTTTAGTTGTATGCATGTAATTGTTATAGCTTCCTGAAGGATTAATCCTTCTATCATTATAAAATGAACCCCTTTATCTCTACTAACATTTATTGTTTTAAAGTCTATTTTGTCTTATATAGTATAGCCACTTTCACTTCCTTTTTTAATTTTTACTTATTTATTCTTTATTATTTTTTTTATTGTTGTTCTGGTACAACTGTCTCCATTTCCCCCCACCACTCCCACACACCCCAGCCACCCCCACCTCCCACCCTCAATACTATCCTCCTTTGGCTTTGTCCATGTGTCCCTTATACACGTCCCTTGATGACCCCGCCCCCTTTCCCACTGTTATCCTCTCCCACCTCCCCTCTGGTTACTGGTTACTGTCAGTTTGTTCTTAATTTCTATGTCTCTGCTTATATTTTTCTTGCTTGTTTGTTTTGCTAATTAGATTCCACTTATAGGTGAGATTACATGGTATTTCTCTTTCATCACCTGGCTTATCTCACTCAGCATAATGCTCTCCAGATTTATCCATGCTGTTGCAAAGAGTAGGAGCTCCTTCTTTCTTTCTGCTGCATAGAATTCCATTGTGTAAATGTACTGTGGTTTTTTGATCCACTCATTTACTGATGGGCACTTAGGTTGCCTCCAACACTTGGCTATTGTAAATTGTACTGCTACGAACATCGGGGTGCATAGGTTCTTTTGAATTGGTGTTTCAAGATTCTTAAGGTATAATCCCAGCAGTGGATTGCTGAATCAAAGGCAGTTCCATTTTTAGTTTTCTGAGGAAATTCCATACTGCTTTCCAGTGGCTGCACCAGTCTGCATTCCCATGAACAGCCCTTTTCTCCACGACCTCAGCACTTGCTGTTTGTTGATTTGGTTTTGACGGCATTCTGACTGGTGGAAAGTGTTATCTTATTGTGGTTTTAATTTGCATCTCTCTGATGGCTAGTGATGCTGAACATCCTTTCAGATGTCTCTGGGCCCTCTGTCCTCCTTGGAGAAGTGTCTGTTCAGGTCCTTTGCCCATTTTGTAATTGGGTTGTTTGTGTTTCTGGAATGGAGTCATGTGAGTTCCTTATGTAGTTTGGAGGTCAAACCCTTGTCTGAAGTAGCATTGGCAAATATATTTTCCCATACAGTTAGTCCCCTTTTCATTTTGCTGATGTTTTCTGGAGCTGTGCAGAAGCTTTTTATTTTGATGAAGCCCCGTTTGTTTATTCTTTCCTTTATATCCCTTGCTCTAGGGGACATATCAGTAAAAATATTGCTGCTTGAATAGCTGAGATTTTCCTGCCTATGTTCTCTTCTAGGACTTTTATGGTGTTGCAACTTACATTTTAGTCTTTTGTTCATCTTGAATTTATTTCTGTATGTGGTACATATTGGTGGTTGAGTTTCTTTCTTTCTTTTTTTTTGCATGTAGCTGTCCATATCTCCCAACACCATTCGTGGAAAAGGCTATTTTTTACTCGATTTTATGCTTCTGCCCCCTTTGTTGAATATTAATTGACTACAGAGACTTGGGTTTATTCTGGGCTTTCTATTCTGTTCCATTGATCTATGTGTCTGTTCTTATGCCAGCACCAGACTTTTGATTACTGTGGCCTCGTAATATAGTTTGATGTCAGGTACTGTTATCCCTCCTACTTTGTTCTTCTTTTTCAAAATTACTATGGCTATTTGGGATCATTTATGGTTCCATATAAATTTTTGAAATGTTTTTTCTATATCTGTGAAATATATCATTGCTATTTTAATAGGGATTGCATTGAATCTATAAATTGCTTTGGGTAGTATGGACATTTTGATGATGTTAATTCTTCTCACCCATAAACACAATATTTGCTTCCATTTATTTGTGTCTTTCTTAATTTCTCTCTTTGGTGTTGTGTAATTTTCTGAGTGTAGTTTTCTATGTATAGGACTTTTACATACATACCAGTTATACATCGTATGTAAAATATATTTTTTATTAACTGATATATTATATATATTTAACACACACACATATATAATATATAATATATATCAGTTATATATATATAATATATATCAGTTAATTCCATTTAATCTAGGGCATTGTAAACTGCCTCAATATCCTCATTGATATTTTGTTGAAAGATCTATTCATTATTTACAGTGGGGTGTTAAAATCCCCTAGTATAAGTATGTTGCTGTCTCTATCTTTCTTGAAGTCCTCCAAGATTTTCCTTATATATTTGGGTGCTCCTATGTTTGTTGCATATATATTTATAATGTTTATGTCTTCTTGATGGATTCTTCACTTGAGTATTATGAAGTTTCCTTCTGTGTCTCTTTTTATGAACTTTGTTTTGAAGTCTATTTTATTTGGTATAAGTATTGCTACCCTGGCTTTTTTTCCTGTCCATTTGCTTGGAATATGTTTTTCCAACCCTTCACTTTCAGTCTGTGTAGGTCTTTTGTTCTGAGGTGGGTCTCTTGTAGGCAGCAAATGTGCAGGTCATGTTTTCTTATCCATTCGTCTACCCTATGTCTTTTAAGTGGAGCGTTTAATCTATTTACATTTAAGGTTGTTATTGATAGATACTTATTCCTTGCCATTTAACTCCCTTCATACCTGTATTTCTCTCTATCTCTGTCACTCTTTTTCTTCCTTTTCTTAAAGCAGTCCCTTTAGCATATCTTGCAGTGCTGGTGTGGAGGAGGTGTATTCTTTGAGCCTTCTTTTGTCTGGGAAACTCCTTATTTCACCTTCCATTTTAATTGAGAGCCTTGCTGGGTATAGCAGTCTCAGTTGCAGACCTTTGCTTTTCATTACTTAGAATATTACTTGTCATTCCCTTCTGGCATGGAGCATTTCTATTGAGCAGTCATCTGCTAGCCTTATCGAAGCTCCCTTGTATGTTACTTCCTGCTTCTCCCTTGCTGCCTTTAAGATTCTCTCTCTGTCTTGGAATTTTGACATTTTAATGTGTCATGGAGTGGGTCTCTGTGGGTTCCTCTTGATTGGGACCCTCTCTACTTCTTGGATTTGTATGACTTTTTCTCTCATCAAATTAGGGATGTTTTTCATCATTACTTTTTCAAACAGGTTTTCTATCCCTTGCTCCTCTTCTTCTCCTTCTGGTATCCCTATTTTATGGATATTATTCTGTTTCATGTTGTCCTGCAAGTTCCCTTAACACCTCTTTGTTCTTTCTGACTCTTTTTTCCTTTTGCTGCTCTTTCTAGGAGTTTTTTTCTACCTTGCTTTCCAGCTTGCTAATTTGATCCTCTGCTTCATCTAGGCTGCTTTTGATTCCTTCTACTGTGTTCTTCAGTTCAGAAATTGTATTCTTTATTTCCTCTTGGCCCTTGTTGATTATTTCTATGTACTTTTTCATGTGGGTATTATTCGCAGTAAGTTCCTTGCAGCTTCCCTGTAGTTTTTGGTAATTCTCACTGAGCTCATTGAGCTTCCTTATAACCATTGTTTTGAACTCAATATCTGATAGTTGACTTGCCTGTATTTCATTTAGCACTCTTTCTGAAGATTCCTCTTTCTCTTTCAATTACGGGTTATTTAGTTGTCTTCCCATTATTTGTGAGACTCTTCTTGTTTGCCTCTGATCTGTTTTGACTCCCTGAGCTTGTGGTGTGAACTTCTAAGTTAGGATACTTGTGAGATTCCATCATACAATGTCCTTAATCTCCTCAACTTAATGCTCTTGGGATGCCCTTTGTGACATTTGTATTGGCTCTCTGGGTGTAATTGGGTTTTGGTTGTTGTTGGGTCATTCTTTGGTGGGTCCTTCCCTCCAGCTGGTTGACTGAGGGTCCCTTGGCCCACCATGTTTTGTGTGCTTTTGTGCAGGTCCTGCCAAGACAAAACCTCAAAGCCTAGGGAACAAACCCACATCCACAAAAATATCTTCCCCCTTTCCCACAACCCTACTATCAACAGCAAATGAACCAGTATTAATAAGGATGTAAAGACATTAAGACTATTATAAGAAAGGAGAGAAAGAAACTATAATATAAAATCTAGTAACATAGTATGCACAAACTTGATGGGAAAGAAATGAATGTTAAAAAGCTCTACAGGAGAGAAAATATTGCTAATCATGGAGAAGACCATAGTGGATTTCTTCTTGGTAGCCTCTAGTATTTACCACTGTTTTTCCTTTCTGGGTCTGCCTCTGGTGATGTCAGATGTTGACTCCACCTGACCTTATGCTGACTGCTCTAAGGCTGCCAGTGATCTACTGTCTGTGGCTGTCTCCTTCTGTTGTTAATCTAGTCACTCTGCACCCAGTAGTCAGGCTTAAGCCCCATAGGGCAGGGCAGAATCACTCCTGGGGGTTGGGGCTATTGTTTCCCCTCAGGCTGCTACTCAGAGGGGCGTGGTTTGCCTGAGCAAGATGACTGCTGCCATAGGTTGATGACTCAGCACCAGGATCCTGGAGGATACTCTCTCATCTTTCTCCCCAAAGCTTCCATCCTCAGTCTCCTCTCAGGCATCTCCAGCCCACCACGCCCCAGCCTTTGCTGGAGCCCTGGGTAAGTGGCTACAAATGAAAATTTGTGTGTTGGCCCTTTAAACAGCTCTTTGCATCTCCAACCATCTGCCTCTGGCAGAGAGCAACCCTGCCACATTTCACCACTGATTGTTATCCGTGTACTTTTTGGGCTCTGGTGCTCTAGTCTGGGGGTCCCAGCTAAGGGTTTAGACCCCACACTTCTCAGGGCAATCCAACCAGCCACTTAATTATCCCTCCAGTGTTGCTGCCTGTGGGAGCCCAGTCAGCCCTCTTGAGTTTCCACCGCACTCCTTACCAGTCAGTTAGTGCTGAAGCTGATTCTTCTGTCTGTCTGAACTCAGAAGGCTTCTCTCTATTTTTCAGTTGTTCATTCTTGGTGATTTCTCCACAATTTATTTGTAATTCCAGGTGTGTCCTGAGAGGAGGTTAGTGTGGCTTCCATTCACTCCTCCACCGTTTTGCCTCTGCAATTCAAGCAGTTTAACATCCCCTTTAGCTTTCCTATGGTTGCTGTTCACATAATATAACTTTCGTATCCTTTTACTTCCAACCTATTTGTACCTTTGAATACAAAGTGTGTCCCCAGTAGCATATACTTGGTTCTTGTTCTTTTTATCCCATTTGATAACATGTGCTTTTTGTTTGGATTGTTTAATCCACTCACACTTAATGTTATTATTGCTTTAGTTGAATTTATATCTGCCATGTTATTTTTTGTTTACTAAGTATCATGTCTTTTTCTTTCCTTTCTTCTTCTTTAACTGCTTTATTTTGAATCAAGCGAATATTTTCTAGTGTAGCATTTTAATTCATTTAATGATTATTCATTCATTCACTCATTCATTCATTTTATAGAGAGTGGAGACGGTAGAGAGAAAAGGAGGGAGAGAAATATCAATTGGTTGTCTATCCTATGCGCTCCAATGAGGGGTCAAACTTGCAACCCAAACTTGTGCCCTGGCCAGAAATTGAACCACTGACCTTACACTTTGTGGAATGATGCCCAACCAACTGAGCCACATCAGTCAGGACTCTCTAAGGAATGTTTTTTTACTATTTATTTGTGAGTAATTTTCTTATTGGTTGTTTGGACTTAAAATATGCATTTTAACTTCATCAGAGTCTACTTCAGATATATACTAATTAATCCCAATGAGATATAAAAATGTTAATTCTATATAGTTCTATTTATCTTCCCTTTTGTGCTATTATTAATATACATATTTCATCTTTATAAGTTACAAACCCAACATGACACTCTTATAATTATTCCTTTATATAATTTTACCTCTTAAAGGAGCTGAGAGAAGAAAGGCAAGTAACAATGCCTTTACAGAATTTATTATATTTATCATTTATTATTTTTGGTTTTCTTCATTTATTCCATGAATTCAAGTTACTATCTGGTATAAGTTGCTAATTTCCTTACTTCGGTACAGCTTTGCCCCCACCCACCTTCTTTGTGGTGTTATTGTCAACTATATTAAATGTCCACATGTTAGAAGCCACACAATACAATTATATACACATTGTTTTATACAAATACCTTTAAAATCAGTTAAAAGAAAAAAATATACAGTGTAATGTCTATAATTACCTTCATCATCACATTTGCGGGTGGTCTTTGTTTTTGCATATGGATTTGAATATCTAGAGTCACTTGTGTTTGGCCTAAAGAAATTTCTTCAGCATTTTTTGTAAGGCAGATCTAGCCATGAATTCTCTCCACTTTTGTTTCAGGATGTCTTTATTTCACCTTAATTTTTGAAAAATAGTTTTGCTGGATATAAGTTCTTTATTGATAGTTGTTTTTTCTTTCAGGACTGACTATATAATCCCACTGCCTTCTGGACTCTATAATTTCTGAGGAGAAGTCAGCTTTTAATCTAAGCTTTTAATTAAGTCAGCTCTCTGGACATATTTATGATAGCTGGTTTGAAATCTTTGTTTCCTAAGCTGACATTTATACCCTCAAATAGGCAGTTTCTGTCTACTTTTTTTATGTGTATGGATCACACTTCCATGTTTATTGCATTTCTCATAATTCTTTGTTTAAAATTGGACATTGTAGATAACATATTGTAGCAACTGTGGAGACTGATCCCTGTCACCCACCCCCAGGGCCTGTTGTTATTTGTTTATTTGGTTATTAACTTGGCTGGACTGTCTCAGAGAAGTCTATTTCCCCTGCAGTGTGCAGCCTCTGGTGATACTCTCCAGAAGACATAATCCTGGCTATGGGCAGTTACCCTGGAATGACAGCAGTTTTAGCAGGCCTTTCTTTCACTGTTTTCCTGATCTCTCCGTTAAGCTTTCTGCCTCTGTTAGCATCCCATCTAGCTGTTAGCCTCCTACTCATTGACAGCTGACTGCTCTATTGTTTGTAACAATGCTGAGCATAAAGTGCTCCACAGTTCGGTGCACTTAAATTCAGCCCCTTTGCAGGAGTCCTCTTTGAGGCCAGTCTTCCAGACTGCTCAAACCTCAGGAGGGCTCTTATTAGCTGTCTCTTTGTTAAACTTCTAACTGGCCTATTAAACTTAAGCTAGTTTAGTTGTTGTCTTCATGGAGCTACTAATCTTCTCAGAATTGCTTTCTACCAAAATCTCCATTGTTTCATTAGCACCCTTAGATGTGAACTTCTCCATGGTTTCTGTTCAAAATAAAGTCCATTACCTGGAGGAGAACTGTGAAGCTCTCTTTGTTATGCCTTCCTCTTCTTCTGAGCCAAACCTCTGAGCTGCTCTGGAACTGAGGATGGGGACCACAGTCTTCTTCTCTTGAAGTGATGCTCTAGCTTAATGAGTGAGGTGCTAGCCAGGGGCAGTAACGTTTTCCTTTCTTTCTTGGCCTCTCCCAGCATGGAGCCATCACTTTATGAGCACAGTGGGACAAAGCAGTTAGAACAAAGGCAATTAGTCTTGGCCTGCAACACCTGGGGCAGAGCTTCTGCTTTAAAACTGGAGATTGAGTGGAGCAAGGGAGCCCTCGATCTTTCATTTGCAACACAGAGCTGGGGATCATAAGAAATGCTGGCAGCCTGCCCTTCCTAGGAAGACACCATAACCCCAGACTGGGAGCTATGGGAAAGGGAGCCTTGTATTCTAATATGCATTCACCCAAAGTATAGCTACTATCACTAATTTGTTGGTGGGGGTGGGGGGGAATGACTCCTGGCTCAAATGCTAAAAACTCTCAGTATTCTTACAAAGATTTAGCAGATTTTTTTGAATAAATATTTTCCCATTTTCTATGTGCCCATTGGATAGTAATTTCCAGAGATTTTAATTTTTTAAAAAATTCACTAGCTATGGTTGTTTTGCTGGTGAAAGGGCCCTCAAGCTCCTCACACCACCATTTTGGAAATACCAACTCCCTTATCTTTGATTTTTACCTTAGGGACCCTTGCTCTATGTTATTCCAGACATTCCAGAAGAGTTTGGATACCCAGTGATTTTTTTGGAAGGAAGACAAGGAGGGAGGGAGAGAGGAAGACAGGGAGGGTAGCAGGCTGGTCTTATAGTCACACCAAACAGTTTATTAGAAAAACTTCTTCTACCACTACATTTATGTATTCAGCAAACATGAATGAGCACCATGCATGTATGAGGCTCTGTGCTAGTCCTGGAGCACAAAGTCCTGAGGTCAGGAGCTCACAAAGAAGTCAGAGGTCAAAGTAAAGGAGGCCTTCCCATATAATGTAGCAGGGGATGAGAAAGGCACATGGGTAGTGCTGTGTTGTGGACAAGAGGGAGTGACATTCTTCCTTGAGGAATTAAGGAGGCTTCAGGGACAGCAACATCTCAGCTGCCTCTTGAAATAAATTCGTCCTGCAGAGGTGATGGATGAGAACATTTGAGGAATGGATACTAGTGTGGTCAGAGAACAGAAGCATGCAAAAGCACAATATGTATGAATTGCTTAGAGGACTTTGGGTGGTTGAGTGGAGTTATAACACAAGACGTACTGTATGGTGGGGAACAGCAGAAGAAAAGAGTTAGGTTGGGACCCAATTGTTAAACTCATAAAGTTTGGAAATCATGCTGTGAACATAAACACGAGGGAAACTCTGAAAGTGTTTAAGCCTCAGAGAAAAATAATTAGATGTATTTTAGAAAGCTATTCCTGGCAAGCATAAAGAGAGGCTTGCAATGGAGTCAGAGAGACACATTAAGAAGGTATAAGGTGCATGTGTTTAGGCATGAGCTGATGAGGGTTTGAACCCAGGAAGGCAGTGGTGATGAGGATGAAGAAGAGGAGAGTAGGAGAGCTCCACGTGAGACGAAGTCAAAAGGCCTTTGTGACCAAAAAATACCAGGGATAGGGAAGGAGTTACAGATGATTTAGAGGTTTCACATTTGGCAACTTTTTCATTTACTACTGTTGCCTCTTGACGATAACATCATTGCTTTGATTTTTGCAGACAAGAATATTCATGCAAAATTCTTTTTTTACCAAAGCTGTGTCTGTGTCTTCCTCTGTGGTAACATCTGACCTTCCTCCTTGTCCTCCCTTGATGACTTCATGGCCAGTTATGCTAGCACCCACAGAACACAGCTGACTCGTCCAGGGCTCCTGCATACCTCGGGCATGGCATCCCTGCCCACCTAGAGAAGCAGCAAAGCCAGTCCATGGCCTGTTCTTGAAAATGAGAAATACACCACCATCTGGTGAACTACAAATATTTAGAAAAATGGACTACTAGGAAAGCAGTCGTGACCAGTTAGAGTTTACAAATACATCATAAAGTTGCTAACTGCCATCCAAATTTTTGCCAAATGTCTAACAAGTATAGAACCTGGTTTTCACATAGCTTTCTTTGCAATAAACTCAGACAGTCATGCTGTCAGGACCAAAGTTTGTTGTCCAACAAGAGTAAAATAATCGGTTTAGAAAGGCAGTTTTTAAGAGGCCTTTAATCCATCCTAAGCGTACCACTGTGATGAAATCAACAAGCTGTAACATCTCCCTCAGGCAGAAGACCAGACTTGTGAGCACAAGCCCAGCTCCAGTGAGTGGTGCTGTAAACAGCCCACCAGGCCTGGCGGAGCCTCTCAGCCCACCGGCGTCCAGGCTGGATCAAAGCAAGCTGCCAAATGATGGCCTGACAAGGCTGAGGAGGAGTCTAGTGGCTGTTTTGTATTCCAGACTCTGTTTTTAACCAAGTGCTCACAATTTTCCATTATAAAAGAATAGCTGTGTGAGATAAAGGAACATTAGATGCAAAAGTAGGGATGCTTCACTGAGTTAGTGGACAAGTTTATACTTAACACACCAGCTAATCGAAAGCAAATATTGGATTTCATTGAGATCATTTTTTCCAAAAGGAAGGTAAGCCTCCCATATATACAGAGGTTCCCTCATCCTCCAGATACTCAGCCTGGAAATGCAGGTGGTATCCAAATGCCTGATAGTCTATCTTGTTAATCAAAGCCGGCTAACATGAACTACTCCCTGCTGCTCATCCCTGAGCACAAGAGCAGTCCTACCTCATACCCTCTGCCTTCCCAAGATGACCAGACCTCATAAAGTGCAACAGAGGTTCCAGAAGCAGCCCACTAGCTCCATTCTTCCTTCTTCTGGCCAACTACCGGCCCCTGCCACTCTGTCAGACTCTACACACATAGTAGAAACCTAAATATGACCAGCTACAAACTGTCGAAGTCATAAACATGCACACCAGATCAATTGTGATATATGCAATACAAAGAAAGGGACAGTGGAAGACCATTGGAATGACAACCAAGGTAAATTTTAAGGAACCCAGTGGTTTGACAGAGATGTAAGAGGAAGGAAATGAATGATGGCTCAGCAGGAGAGAGGCAAGTTTTACATGGGAAGGAATGAACCAATCTGTTGGGCTATGTGTGAAATACCAGAGGCAGCTATGGAATAGCAGCACCTAACAGGGCCCAGGAGTTGGAATTTGTATTTAACACAAAAGATAATTGGCAGCCACTGTGGGGAATCGGAAAAGAGAAGTGATGAAATAAAAATATGGCTCAGTAAGTTAAAGAGTGGCCATCTGATGGGATTCATGAAGTTGTTTTTTAAATACTTTTTAAGAATTTTTAATTACACAGGAAATGTTTCTTGATGTGATGAGAAGTGAAAAGGATGAATGCAAGTTTGTTTATAATACAACTTCAGTCATGGTACATGGGTCTAAACATGCATTGAAAGTCTAAAAAAGACACTAAAATATAGTTATTGTCTCTTGGTAGTCAGATTAGAGATTATTTTTTCTTTTTAAAATTTGCTCCAAATATTCTACAAAGAATATATTCATTTAAGTATGTGTACTGGTTTTAGAGAGAGAAGAAGGAAGGGAGAGAGAGAGAAGAGTACAAAAGAGAAACATCGATTGGCTGCCTCTCGTTCACACCCTGACAGACCAGAAATTGAACCCACAACCTAGGCAGTGTCCTGACTGGGAATCAAACCCCCAACCTTTTGGTGTACAGGACAACACTCCAACCAACTGAGCCGTACCAGCCAGGGCAAGAATATATTATTTTAAAATCTGAAAAAATGTTGAATGTGACTTTAAAAGTAGTATCAGAGGAATTTGACTGTACTGTAGGTTAGGGTTTATGAGGCTGGAAGCTGTTTGCCAAGTATTCTAGCTGTAAGTCAGAGGTCTGTTCTCACACTGTAGGCATGAGAAAAAGGAGAGAAAGTAGGAAGCTTGGTTCAGAGGAATACGAGAAAGAACACCATCAGGTTAAGTGTTGTATGTTCAAAGAGGTTAAAATAGACGCCAAATGTCAGAGGAAGGGTAAAGGTGCTACCTAGTAATTAAGTGGAAAGTGGAGAGGGTTAGGCAAAATTCAATTCGATATGGTCCTTTTTGATTTAGGTGTTTACAGGATATAAAAGTTAGGCCAAAGAGTTTCTACTTAACATAATATTACAGGAACCCTTAATAGATTTTCTCACTGAGGGCTTTAGTTTACTGGGTTTTCTTTAATGTTAAACAGTTGATCTAGGCTGAAGAGCCAGTCTTGATACCTCCAGCTCTAAATCTAATTATTTAGCTTAATGAATATTTACTGAATACTTTCTCTGTAAAAGTGCCCTTTTAATCTAGTAACAAAAAATGACATATACAAACCATTATAGAAAGGACAGGGTGAGATATGGTTCATAAGGCAGGGACAGCTATATTACTCTGGGCTTCTCTGTTGTGATATCTAGTGGGCCTTCTATTTTCTGACGCAACTCCATCTCCGAAAACATATTATTTTTCAACATATACTTCTACCCTACTCAGGCTGCCTATTTGTCTCTTTTCCCAATGTGTCATCCTCATTGTATCAATTAGGAATGCTTTCAGCTGCAAGTATCATATATCAATTAATGACTTAAATTATAAGAACCGACATTGTAGTTCAAAGGTAGGCAATCTCAGAGTTAGTTCAGCAGCTCAGTGATTGTCATAAGGATCTCAGGTTATTGCTTCATCATTTATAGTGTAATGCTTTTTCATCCTTATGTGAGTTGCCTCATGGTGACAGGATGTCTGCTCTATCTCCAGGTATCACATAACATTCACATTTCAAAGCAAGAAAAAGGAGGAATTCCTTTCTTGTGTTTGTTCCTTTATCAGGAAAGCAAAAGAATTTCCAGAAGATTCCTGTAAACTTTGTTATACATTTCTTTGGCCAGAATGTATTCCTCAGATACAAGGAATGCTGGGAATATGGATATGTGACTTTTCTAGCCTCTAGGGCTGCACTGTACAATGTGGTAGCCTCTAGCTACATGTGACTATTGAGTACTTGAACTGTGGTTAGTGTGACTGAGGCTCTGAATTTCTAATTTTATGTAATTTTAATTAATTTAATTTAAATATAAACATAGAAGCAGTAAAAACATTTTTCAATTAGATACACTTTATTGCTTTGGTAAGACTACATTCATTTTAATCATTGCATGGTGCAAGAATTATGGTATTGTAGTACACATGTCAACAGCTACAGGCATGCTTTATAGTATTACACATAAATATTTAATTGACCAGTTTTTTAAAACATTTTATTTATTTCTTTTTAGAGAGGGAAAGAGAGGGAGAGAAACATCAATATGTGATTGCCTCTCAAGTGTCCCCTACTGGGGAACTGGCCTGTAACCCAGGCATGTGCTCTGACTGGGAATTGAACCCGTGACCCTTTGCTTCTCAGTCCAACATTCAACCCACTGAGCCACACCACCCAGGGCTTAATTGACCAGTTTTGTCAATTTGGATGCAATATTAAGGACAAGACTTTTTAGCACACATTGTGGTTATTGGAAAACCTTTAAGAATGTTTGGGAAAATTGTAAATTTTATGAAACATAAAGATCATGTTTATCATGTCAATTCAGTGTCTAAAAGGAGGTGTGCTGTAAGTATGTAAGATACAAAGAGGTTCAGTGATTTACTATAAAAGGCAAATGTAAAATATCTTGATTTTATCAATATTGATTCCATATGGAAGTTACAGTATTTTGGTTATACTGAGTTAAATAAAATACTAAAATCAATTTCACCTTTTCTTTTTACACTTTTAGTGGATCTAATAGATAACTTAAAATTGTATATATATGACTTACATTTTATTTTCATTGAACAGCCTTTGTCTATAGTGAAAGGAAGGCAAAGGTGAAGAGGATTAGGGATGATTTTTAGGTTAGCCAATCGACAAGATTAGCCTCACTCATATTGCCTGCGTAATCTGTTCATGAGGAACTTTTTCTCTCCTCACCTACCAAGCAGTGCTCAATAGATCTTAACTATAATTTATTGTTGAGGTTACTCCTATTGCTATTAAGTTGAGCCTCAAACAATACCTAGCTTGGCTTCACGTAAATTCTAGCTTAAGGCTGACCTCTTCTAAAAACTTTTCTTTGACAGCCCAGTTTAGCAGTTTTATTCATGAATACACACTCCCTTTCATATGACAAAAGTTCGTTGTATATTGAAATGCAAATGATGTAAGAACAAATTAATAATTCTGCCGAGGAGAAATAAAAGTTTTCCCAGAAGAGGCAGCACTTGAACTGTAATTAGAAGAGTGAGTGGGAGCCTGCCATGCAGGGAAGGGCATTCCAAACCGAGGAGGCAGCATAGTGTATGTGCATACTGAGAAAAGGTTGCTTGGAATTGAGGCTAGAATTTGGACCTTCTGTAAGGGTTGAGTGGGGAGTAAGTGGGATACTTCTCCAAGCAGGGGAATGATATAAATACATTTGTTCCTATTATACCCTTCCTTCTTGTAAGGGATTTATTCTAATGTAGTCCTAATCTCAAGATACATGCTTATTTCATTAACTTACATTCTTCCTTATTTTCTAATATAATCCTTAAACTGTAAATCTTGCAATAATTACAGATTTAGCTGTAGTCTACTTTTGATATGAAAATATTAACATTGTTATAAATAGCATCTACTTTTCTTTTCAGTCTTTCTTTCACCCATGAGTAATTTTGAGATGTTCTATATGTGTTGAAACATACAATGTTTTTAAGGCCGTCTTTTTGTCAATCTCTAATTTTATTGCACTGTTATCAATGATATGTGAGACTAGCTCTATATATTTGTTGAGATCTGTCAATATTCCATGTATGCTTTAAAAGAATATATATTTCCTCTTTGGGGGGTATAGGGTTTTTGTATGTTCATTGTGTTAAGCTTATTGACAATTATCTCATTGTCAATGTTTTTACTAATTTTATCTCATTGATATTTCAATTATTATGATAAAATATTAAAATGTTTCATTATGGTAATAGTTTGGCCATTTTTTCTTGTAGTTTGCTTACTTTGTTTTTATATGTTTTGATGCTATACTTTAGTGTTTCTAATTTATGAACTATGTCTTCTTTGTGCTTTCTTCTTTTTATCAATATACAGTGAGCCTATTAGCCCCAACAATGTACTTTGCTTAAAATACATTTTGCCTGATAATAATTTGCTACTGGAATTTTCTTGCTACACTAGTTTTCTCTTGGTTCGCATTTGCTTTGAGTATCTTTTTCAATCCTATTACTTTCAACCTTTCCAAGTCCTTGTATTTTACATGTGTCTCTCATAAATAGGATATACTTAGATTTTTAAAATCCAATATGACAATGTTTATTGTTGCACTGGTGAATTTGATCTATTTCCATATATTGTGATTACTAGTGTCTTGGATTTTATTGTTTCTATTTAATGTATCTTTTCTATTCACTGTAGTTTGTCTTTGTTTCTTTTTTTCTTTCCTACTTCTAGTAGATTTATGGAGAGGTTTTTTGTTCCAGTTTTTTATATTGGCTTGGACATTTTATGTGTTTATCTATTATTCTTACTTTTTATCAAGCAACTTTTACTTTATGAAATCTAGAATTAATTAATAGTTCTGCCTCCTTCCTAAACAACAAAAGTGCCTTAGAACATTTTAATTAAAAGTTCTCTTCATCTTAAACATTATCGTTTTCCAAAATATGATAAGATTTATTTTTATTCTTTCTTTTCTCCAAGTTAATAAATAGCGTGACTATTGTTTATATACAAGCACTTCTCCTTTAGATTTTCCTATTTATTTATTTATCTATTTTTTTTCTTTTGGATTCAGCAGTCTTCTTCCTGAGGTAAAATAGAAGAATTAGTTGGAAAGCACACGTTGGAGAGGGGCATTCCATGCCAAGGAGGTAGTACTGCAAAAGCCCAGAGGTCAGGAGAGGACGTAGTGTGTTTGGATGCTGGTGAACAACTGCTTGAAATTGAGTCTAGAGTTGGAACTTTCTATATGTGGGTAGAATGGAGAGTAAGCGTTTTTCTGCCCCCACACTTGGATGACAATTTAGCTGAGTATAGAAACTTACTACGTATTTTCTCTCAATACTTTAATGATACTATCCTATTGAGTTTTTGTGTCCATTGTTATCATTGGGAAATACGCTGTCAATCTAATTGTTACTTCTTAGCAGCGATATGCCTTTTAAAACCCCTGGCTATTTTTAAGATCCCATGTCTTTGGTGCTCCCACTATTAATATTATGTCTAGGAGATAAGGGGTTTTTTAATTTACTTTTCTACGGAGAATTTATTGTGCTTCTTGAATACCAGGATTTACATATTTATTATTTCTAGAAAATGTAGAACCATATTCTCAACTCTACCATTCTCTCTATTCTTTATAAACTCCTATTAGACATCTGTTGGACCTTATTAATCTCTTTCCCATTTCAGTCTTTCATATTTTCTACATTAGTAGATGTCTAAGCTTCATTTTTAGTGATTTCCTCAGATCAGTCTTTTCTCCTTTTTTTGAGTCTTTGTATCAAAGCATGCCTAAAGCCAGCGTTGTCTTTGCATTTTTCAATTACCTTTACTAACACAATCCATTTTGAAAGCCAGATTAAACTTTAGGTTTTTGTTATTTGCAACTCAAGAGTTCTAATACATATTCACACAGCTAGTTAGTCATCACATTTTACTAGAAATGTCTAATGAATTTAACACTTCCTTCCCATCCCCACTCATGTCACTGTCAGTTATGCCACTCAGATGGGCAGGCAGGGCAGCAGCCAATGAAGGAGGCTTCTGCTGAACAGTCAGAAATCTCAAGGGAGAATAAGGAGGAAACTCTTTGGAGATACCAGGGAAGACAATTTTAATAATTAAGGAATATTCAAATACTGGAGAGAGGCCTAGAGGTATGAAAATTGAAAATGTGTACTGGAATTGTCAATTAGGAGATGATTGCTAACCATTATGTTCTGCCTTTACTTTTCATGGCTTTTATTGATTCTTTATCAATTATAATGATTAGCAGAAAGCATAAAAGATGGATATTCCAAAATATATTGAGTGATTAATTTATTTAATTTGGGGGAGTTGGGAGCATATGAAAATAGCCATTTAGCAACTATGATTTCTATGGAAGGGGCAAGAAATAATGTAATCAAGAAACAAGAAAGGCAAGTTTAAATTGAAAGTAATTTGGGAAGCATCTAAAATTTGTAAGTCAGACAATTTAACCCAGAGCCAAGTTCCCCATGTAGCTTATGGAATGTATTGTCGTGAGGTAGATGAGTAGGTGGCTATTTAAAGGGATTAATTAGAAATTTCAAACCATTCTTCAGAAAAACACATACTTGGACCAGTTCAGTCTGGGCCCACTTCCCTTTATTGTGGTCCTGGGAAGTGTTAATCATTCCTAAGGCATCAGAGAAAAAATGGTCTTTGTCTTTTCAGGTCCATCACTACTCTGGCAACTGACAAAGGGATAATGATCATTTCAAGTGTTTCCTCAGCCAAAGTCCATTAACGTAGCAGGTGTCCTCAGGAGAAGGCTCTGGAATTTTCCCTCCACCAGACTCATCACTAGATTACATTTATTTACTCTGATTACTGTGTCTACCAGTCCATCTGTCAAAGTAACCACCTTTGGGCAACTCAACTGCATCTATCATCACTGACTCTTAAACTATGTTGTGGGTTAAGTCAACCCCCCAAAATATATTTCTTCTTTGACCTCAATTCCAGTAGGTCCAAGTGAGTTGGAATGAGGGCAGCAGAGACTGTCCAGGAATCATTGCATTATTGAAATTTTATGCTACTGGCTGCAAAAGTTGGTTTTGCATCTGTTCTGAAATGAATTTTCCTGATCGTTTGCTTTCTGTGCCATTTTTACTATTTATTTTGTTGCTTGGCTCACACTGGGCCTGAGTTTGACTTTGGTCCATACGTCTGGAAGGCATAGTGCAGTTTGTTCTTCCACACCTCCCGCTCTTTTAATGAAACTGTTCCTTTTTTTTTTTTTTTTTTTTTTTTTAACGAATGGCTGATCACAGCATTTGGTTACAGGGCAAAAACTGATAATTTGCTTAAAATGAGTCACTTTTGCACCAGACTGGGAGCCCCATGACTCATAATTACAAGTTCAAAGACTAGCTGTGTATAACAAGAGGAAGCCCATCCAGGGGGGCTTTCAGCCTGCTCACTCTTTGTATTCATTATATCCAGAGAGCAAATCACTGCTCGAGGCAACCCACAGCTCATTAGCGAACCCAGTCAAGTGAAAGGCAGCCTCTCAGGCTTGGGCAGAGAGGAGAATCTTTGTACCCAGCCATGTGCATTACAAACAGTTAACCAGGTCCTGGAGCCCTGGAGCGTGTGCCAGTGAACACTCTCTACCACTGACGAATGCCAATCTGAGAAGCTTTTTCAAATTTAGATTCTTCTTCATCCTTCCTACCTAACTTTTAGCACCCTCTCCTTCTTCCTCCTCTCCCTGCAATTGTAGCAGATGGCGGCAATCAGGGCCCCAAGCCCTTGGCTTTGTTTTCCACAATCCAGTTCTGCTTCTGGTTTAAAGAAAAGACAGGATTTTGAAACACACACATGAACCTAAGCAGTGAGGGAAGAAGTCAGACAAAAGCTATTACTGCAAGTACCGAGAGGAAAGCTACTCATGTGTCCCTGCCACGTGAGGAGATGCAACAAAGAGAGAAAAGGCTAAATACGAGGAGGAACGACAAGGCCAGAGCAGATGGAACAGATCCGTGGTTTCCCCTGCATGCCTCAAAGAGTAAGGAACCCTGGACATCACCGGAGTGTGGGAAAGAGAAGGGTGATGCCGGTGGTCATGTTCAATGTGTGTCCTACTCCAGATGAATATGCACTACCCAAGTAGTGTGTGCCCAGTCCAACGCACCTTACAAAGACCTGTGCCTGAAGTCAGAGTGGTATGGAGGAGGGTACGGCAGAGCAGAGGGATTAGAGCAGGGCCCGTGGAGGCAGTGGGACCTGGGTCTGCAGGAGAAGCTGCCGGAAAGACCCAAGGGAAATCAGGGATAGGATTTGAGCTATGTTTTCCAAATCAGGTTAATCATTTGACAGGAGGAGAGGATTTTTAAGTCTGATGCTAAAATGCATGCCTTTGATAACTTTGCTTAATACCAGCCATCAAACAAGGCTTCCTTGCAGTTTTTGTCAACATTAATTATCTTATATGCAACAAAATATTTTCACTACTAAAGATCAGATAACTCAAAAGAGTACAACCCCGCCTGGGGTTTGGGGAAATACAAGTTACTTAGAGACCTCTCAGCTCTTCGTACTGCTGCCCCACCTCCTACCATCCCTGATCCTTTCCCACCTACTTGCACAAGTCGAGGGAGAGAAACAGCATTTATCCAGGGATAATGTGAACGAATCAGTGTTGCGCTCTTTCCATATTTCAATCCCTTTTAACCTCCCACACAGCCCTATGAAGTAGGCATTACTAATCTCATTTTATGAGTGAAGAAGCTGAGGATACCACTAATTTGCAGGCTCGTGAATGAAAAGAGACTTTCTTTGTAGCGTCTGATAAACAAATCACGAGCCACGCTGTACTGTTATGTGACCAGTCGACTAAGACCTTTCCTTCTCAGTCTTCCAGTGTCAGTAAGTTCTTCTCAAGAGCTTGGATTCTTCCTTTTATTCACTGTGCATTATTGACCACCTACTATGTGCAGAACACAGGCACAGTAAGTGTTCATGCCACACACTCCATAATCATCTTCCAGTTAAGTTTTCACCAACTGGAATGCCCTGCTCACACTGGACAACCTGACCTTTCCCTTTTCACAGATGTGTGTGTGTGTTTGCTCCCTCATCCAGTGTTTCTGGGATACAAGAACCATCTCCTGTCCCAGCCACCCCCAACCTGCCACCTCCACCACACACACACACACACGCGCACACGCGCGCGTACATATACAACTAGTATTATTGCCACTTCACGAAGGAAAACTAAGCAATAGAGGAACTAAGTAACTTAATCCAGATCATACCCTGGTAGGGTGCCTTTTTATAACTGTTGTTCCTTCCAGGCACTGCTGATAACTGTTGGCAGGGAGCAATCTGGCTTCCTAGAAAGCAAGAACTTTTAACTCAGAAACTCCCTTGAGGAATCTAGCCTCCAGAAATCATCCAATATGCCTTTGTGCAAATACTACTTCCTCTGAGGAAATTTTTTCTCGTCTCTCCAAGAAAAATAGCCTCCTCCATTATTCATATATCACATATTCCTTACTTTCCATTATTTCCCTTCCTAGAGCTAATTAACAGTATGTATTCATTTGCTTCTTTTGTCTGTTACCTTCAGTAGAATGTAAGCTTTCTAAGGAAATAGGTCTTCACTCACCAGCTCCAAGAACTGTAACAGGGATATAGTGGGTCCTTAGTAATGCCTATGTTAATTAATCTAATTACATGTGAAATAAAATGTATATACCAATGTGCTCACTGCAGCATTATTTATACGTAAATATATATTCACTATTAGGGAATGGACTATAATGAAATAACCAAAGAAAGTAATATTCATAAAGAATGTAATAACTTAGAAAAACATGAGATAATGTTAAGTGAAATAAATAGTCTATAAAATTGTATATACAATACTATCTTAACTACATAGTAAAATAGAGCACAGAAAAAACTGAAAGGTAGAGGGATTATGAGTGACTTTCTTCCTGCTTCTTTACATCGTTCATTATTTCCCAAATTTTTTTTTGCAATGGACAAGTTATACCTTAATAATTAGAAAAAGTAAAGGCCTTGGACCTGTTCTTACCTTATCAGGTAAAGATATGGGGATTTAAACCTTTAGGACTTGCCTTCAGCCTCAAGTATATTTCTCTGAATTCTTATGGGATAATGCATCTACGAAAGAAAAATCCCTCAGAAACCTTCCTGAATGGCTTAATACCAATGGGCTCTAATGGTAAGTTACTTCTCTCTGCTGAGGATGTACAACTACCAGTCACAGATGTTTACTTGGCTGGCTCTATAGCATGCTGAAACACTAATAGACAGCCCAAAGCCTCTCATTCTTCTGTTTCAGAAGTGGAAGTTCTTGCCAGGACAAGGAAAGATAATTGTTCTCACAAGCCCCTCACCATTTATAGGTGGACGTTAGTGTGGCTCCCTTTAGAAATAATTACTTATAGGTGTGGTATTCATAAAATAAAAACGAAACATAAACAAGCACAAAAGTGAAAACCAAATAAGAAGGAAAGAACAGGAGCATAAAGCAATGGGATTAATCGGGAGGTGGGTTAGCAAGGGCCTGTGGAAAAAAGGGGCATTTTTCTAATTCTGGTTGTGGGCGTGGAGAAGGGAGACTCCAACATGAGTGAGAGTCAGCACCTTCACAAGAGAGCAGTTTAGGTTTGATTTGGAAGGCAGGGGCAAGGGTGCAAATCTTGTGCCTATTAGGGAATCCTGTTTCCAATAAGATTGTGCCCCTCTCTTCCTCCCTCCCTTTCTTCCTTCCTTCCCAGCACTGGAGAAGAGCAGTGAATGAGACAGGATGGTCTGTCCTTTGTGGAGTTTTCCTTCTGCACAATACGCACACATGCAGTTTCAGATGATGATGGAAGCTAGGAAGGATGTGAGACAGATTAATCAGGTGGAAACAATTGGGGCGGGGACCAAAAGTGGTGACTTGTGGACTGAGAGGTGAATTGGCAGTCAGCAAGAACCAGGGAAAGAACATTCCAGACAGAAGTAACAAACAGCAAGCGTGAAGGCCCACAGGTGGGGACATGACTGACACATTTGAGGAGCTGAAAGAAGGTCAATGAGCCGAGAAGGCGGGAGCTAAGATCTGGGTGAGGCGTGAGGAGGAGAGATGATGTAAGGCCTGCCAGACTGAGGAGCCGGGATTTGTTCAGGAGCCGTGGGAAGTTTAAAGCAGAGAACTGACGTGATTGCATTATTAATAAATCACTCAGGTTGCTATGTGGAGAATACGTTGTAGGAGGGCAAGATAGGGGCTGGCAAAGCAGGTAAGAAACGTTCCAGGTGAGAGATGGCAGTGACTTAGGTTGGGATTTGAAAAAAGAGACAAAGAAAAGCAAAGAGATGTGAGGCTTATTTTTAAAGGGTTGCAGACAGGCCCTGCCAGTGGAGCTGATGTGGGAATTGAAGAACCGTGGGAGAGTCCTAGAGTTTCTGCTTGAGCGAGTGGTACCATTTACTGATATGGAAGCAATTAGGGGAAACAGCTTGGAGTAGAGTTTGGAATGGAGTTCGAAATTAAGGGTTCTGTTTGGGGGCATGTTAGGTTTGAGATGCCAAGTAGACATTCAAGTTGAGATTTCAAGTGAGCTATTCAATATCCAAACCTGGCCCTCAGTGGAGGGGTCGGAGCTAAATATACAAATTTTGGAACCATTGGTTATAATACTCATTAAAGCTATGAGACTAAATGAAATCACCTGTTGAAAGAGACGAATGCCCATGGCTGAGCCCCACTGCACTGCACCCCACTGCACTGCAACATCTGGAGGCTGGAAAAAGAAGCCAGGAAGGCAGGGGAAAAGCCAGGAGGGAGTGATGAGGAAGGAAGCGCTCTGGGCAAAAGGGAGGGAGGGAGATGTCCGCTGTGTCAAACACTGCTGCACCCTGCTCAGGACAGACTAGGTCACTACGCTCCGGCGGTAAATTAACAGTGAACCTCAGTAGCTTATCATAACAAGTTACTCCTTGTTCACACGGCATGCACAGTGTGGGCTGGAAGGGTGGGATCTCTGGTCTGTAGTCACCACGGCGAGGCTGACATAGACTCTGTCTGGAGTGACACCAATCACCAGAGTGAGAGAAGAGAGAGCACAGCGGCTCTTCAGTTCTTTAGCCAAGAAGTCCCCTCACTGCCGCTCACAGCCTGGGGGCCTAGGCTGTCTGTTCACTGCAGGGGACCTAGGACCTGGACGGTGGCACGTGGAGTAGTTGGTGACTTCACTGCTCTGCCATTTACTGGGATGTTCACTGGAGTTGAGGAGGTGAAACTCCATTGGACCACCTCAAGGAGAGAATGGGAGGTGAGGGATAGAGAGGGTGAATATAGACGACTCTGCTGAGGCTTTGTCTATGAAAAGGGACCTTTGATACGATGGTGACCAGAGGGAAGCCTGGACGCAGGCAGGGCCAGCAGGAGACATGGTGTTGGGAAGAGGAGGAAGCCTCTGCCTTGTTGCATCCATTTCCTCATGAGCTGAGGTCATTCCTGTGGCGCAAGCCCGGCTGGTGTGGTTGGGAAGCAGAGAACACAGTAGACGCAGCCCGCCTGACAGTTTAAGCCACTCTCACCCTACCTGTCTAACCCGTAATTTGCAACCACCATAGGAGTTCTCCTACTGTATTAAAGTAGTTCTTGGTCTCTAAACAGCTTTCTGTGTGTAGGTTTTTAGATGACTTATTATTACATATGATGAAAATAACTCATTTTTACACTTCCACTTTTTATACTGTATTCCACAGTAATGCATTCATTCTGTCAGAGACTTTTAAATCAGTAAGTCATAGGTGCCATATTCTGCTTGCTTTATTTTTATTATAGAACATATACACAGAAAACTGCATTAGATATAAGTACGGTTAACAATGCTTTTAAG
The DNA here is from genome assembly GCA_004027735.1 of Carollia perspicillata. Classification (NCBI taxonomy): domain Eukaryota; kingdom Metazoa; phylum Chordata; class Mammalia; order Chiroptera; family Phyllostomidae; genus Carollia; species Carollia perspicillata. The sequence continues at coordinate 18,511 of PVKM010003496.1, read as the reverse complement.
GAAAACAAGTTAACTAGAGATACTTCATCCCTGCATATTCATTTTGTCCACAAACCCTGTCTGGAGTGTCTACTGTGTTTCAGGCACTGGGCCGGGGTCTACGAACACAGAAGGCAAATTCACATGCAGTCTGGAGTTCATGACCAGAGGGGTGGAGAAGGTGGGCAGGTGAGATAGTCACAGAAATACGTCATTACAAAGGTATTCAGTAGCTCCAAACACGAGATCTACACAAAGTGCCACCTCCTCTTATTGACTCTTCACAGTAACACTAAGAGACGGGAGTTCTTTTTTTTTTTAACACATACACCCTCCAAACTTTATTTGTAATAGCTTATGCAAAATCATAAGGTACAACGAATGCAGTAAAAGAGTAGATGAGAAAAATGCCAAAGGGGAAGTAACTCATAATGAATCCATAAGCCAGTACAAGCAATAAGATCTTGTACATTTCCTGCAGGTAGAATGCAGAATCTCAGGAGCAAAAAGCAATTATAGCTAACCTTATTACAAAAGCTACATTTGTTCTTCCTTTTTACATGGATTAATTCATATAATGCTCAGAATGATCTTATAAGAGATGGGGGTTTTTTATTAGCTTCATTGTACAGATGAGGAGCCTAATTTTAGAGCAATTTAAATGGCAGACCCAAGTCCTACAGCTAATAAGTGCAACCAGCATTCATACCCCTGTCTTCTGACTACAAATTCTCTTTCCTTTGCCCAGCCACTAGACAAGAATAACAGAAGACTAGCCTGAGGTTACACTGTGAACCTCAGCCAGCATTCTTCTTTGGTCGTCTGAGGAAGGGAGAACTGCCTGACAAGCCTCTAGGATACTTCAGTGGCTCTCTGCCTGGGACCACCCTGGGCAAGCAGGGAACTAGTTAAGGAAGTGGTGTTGGGACCACGAGGTCACTTGGGAACAAATCCCCCTACACCAAAGGAAAGCACAAAGTCCCTCCAATTAATCTCTGTGTGGGATCTTCCACACAGTGGGTTCCTCCCCACACCTACGGCTTTGCCTTTCTGTTCCCTATGCAGGCAGCCACAGTGACCTCTTTCCCTCCAGCTCCTGCCCCTCAGTTCCTCTAAAACCTTCCTTAGAAGGAATTTTCCCTGAAAAGTCCCTCTGCAATCTGATTATGTTCCTTTGTTCCCGCACAACCATCTGCATTACCTGTGTTGTATCACCACCAATGCATTGTCTATGAGTGGGTTTTTTATGCTTTATACTCTAAGCTTTGACCTTCCCATAACCCATTATAAGTTCAAGGACAGCATTTCTTTTATTTATCTGTAACTACCTATAGGAGAGGGTTGCCAATACAGTATATGCTCAGTACTTGTTGAGAGATGGTCTGCTTCGCCAATTAACTCACTGCCTGAGTGAATAAACAAATGTTACGTTTAAATAGCGAAATGCTTTCCAGAGAAGAAGCAGTTAGGACACAGAGAACTCAAAAGGAAAATGAAGGCCTCCGGGGTCCTTTTCACCTCTTCTGCCAAAGACCACACTCTTTGGAGCTGGACCCTCCCCCTTCTCTTCTCTGTAGTAACCCCAGCCCACTCCCGCTCCAGCCCAACAGAACCATTTTAAGTGCATAAACTATTTTACTGTGGCGACTCTTCTGAGTGCAGGCTCCATGCAGATTAGGGAAAGATAATTATTCAACCAGACCAGAGATAATTGGCTAGCTAATAAAGTTGTAATGGCAGAGACTCAAGTCAGCCAACCTTCCCCTTGCCTGTGTGCCCCATACCCGGCCCCCTGCGTCCCCAGGTAAAGGAGGGCCACCTGGGACCTTCCCCAGCTTCCCATTCACAGAGATAGATCTCTAGCTCTTCTGAGCTGCCTGCTGTTTGCATTTATGGTTCTTGGTCCACGTCCAATCACAACCCCTCAAAACTGCCTTTTGCTCTTTACTACCTCTGACCTCCTGACCCCGTAGGTCTGACCTCAGTGGTTTGCCAATATTTATGAGATTATTGCTACTTGGCAAATGATTTTCATTTGCAACACAATATGCGATAGAAAAGGTCTGGAGTCCGACAAACCTGTTAAGAATTTATTTTACTAACTGTTGTCCTGTGGTTACTTTTAACCTTTTCAACTTCAGCTACCTTACCTCTAGAATGCGCCCAATACTACCTAGTTGACAGGGTCACTATGACGATCAAATGAGACAACATATTTAATTCCTCTAACGCACACAAAGTTCTCAATCAGTACTAGCTCCCCCACTCACCACCAACACAGTTGTAGTGAATACTGAGTTAGGATTTGTGAGTTAATGCTTGTGAAACACAGAAGAGTGTCTGTCACTTAGAAGACAAGTAAAAAATAAGTTTCCTTTTCCTTTTTCCCCAAAGAATGAATTCTAGCATACCCAAATTCCATATTGCCTTGTGCTTATTTCCAAGCCAGGGCATCAGAATTTTATTTAAATCCACTTGCGTTTCAGGAAAAGGAACATTTTTGCTGCTAGGGCAGATTATAATTCTTTAATTCTCTTTTTAAAATGTATATAAATACATTTGAGGCTAGAATGGAATTCGTCCCTAATTTAGGCATAGATAGAAAACTTGCCTCATTTTTCAGACAACAGGACATGTGGGCACAGCTTTAGCCACTGCCCTCAAAGCACAGGCCAACACGAGAACTGAACTCATCAGGAGGAAGCTGGTCAATGGAATCTTATTAACCATGGCCTTTGGGAGTGGCCAAGCCATCTCAAACTCAGGGAGTCCTGTGCTGGTCAGATCCGAAGAATTTGGGGCCCCTTTCTAAGCCGAAGAGGAATGTTGACCTTCTGTTCAGTTGGCCTCTCAGCCGCTGCTCCTTAACCCACAAAGTGCTAGGATACATGTCCTTCCACCAGATTCCCAGGGCTGGTCCAGATACTAGACGTGGAACTAGACACCGAGGCTCTTGCAGGGCTGCCTCATCTGTGGACCGAAACTGATGGAAAAGGCTTCACACATCCAGGTCAGCCTGGCAGCGTGCTGTCATATTTAATGGAAACATTGTTAGTCTCCAGATTCCTGAGTTAACTCCAAAACACAGAAATGCCAACATGACCCAGGCTGCTCTCCAAGCTCCATGCCCGCATTTGCCTATGGGTTTCTCTAAGTAACCCATATGGGTACTTTGTCCTGAATAAGGACACTCACAAAATAAAAACCCCAGAGATGCAGGGTTAGGAAAATTAAGTTTCTCTGAAGATGACCTTTGGGACTATTGTCTAAAGGTTTAATGTTACTGCTGGGAATGGGCAACTACCCTCAAGCAGCTGCCATTCTCACAGGGGCCCTAGGCCTGCCCACTTGGTTGGCACACCTGGCCTTTCTTCACCTGCTCAGGCTAATGCCCAGGACGCTTGTGAGCGGAGGATGAATAAGACACAGTTACCAAGACAAAAGGGAAACATAACCTGCCTCGAGCACCACGCCTTAATTCCACCCAGCCCACGTGGTCTGCACTGCTGGACCTGGGAGAGTTGCTGGTGGGATGTGTGATTTCTGGCACCAGGAGTTAGGAATCCGTTTGATTTATTTAGACATGGTGCCACCATTGGGTGGGTCTCCTAAGGTTTCTGTGGCTTTCCACTTCAGATTTTTCCTACACTCCACTCCCTAGAGCCCCTGCCAAGCCTGCCATGCTTCAGCCTGGTCCAACCCAGCCCGAAGAATCTACTAATTAAAGGTTCTCCTTTGACATCTTTCATGTGGCAATTTAGGAAACTCTAAGGCAAGTCTTAATCTGAGGATTTCAGTCCAGGTGGTATCATCTGGTTTGAACATAGGCCTTTAACCCCAAGGCCATGGTGCACTAACCCATTCCACAAGTTGTCAATCAAAAGCAGGAAGTAGGTTGGGCAAGTGTCCTTGGTCACCCCCAAACTCTACTTTTTAGTCTTCACATCTGCAGTCACTTTGGCCGTGGCTAAGTGGTTTTGTCTTCCCCTCATCCTCAGATTTCATACCCTGCTGTCCCCACCCAGCAACCCCTCAAATTGTAGCTGAGCCTCTCCTGGCCCTTAAAGCAAACAGGCCCATGGCACATGGCACCACTTCCTGTGGTGGCCTCCATCACCCTCGCCCTGCAGAAGCAAGGACAGGGGCTTCCTCAGCACCTACTCCCAGACTGCTATGGCCATTCTCGGTGATTCAGGCACCCTAGCACATGCTGCTCACTGCTCCCTGGGGAACATCACCTGCACATCAGCTCCTAAGGTGATGGAACCAGGCAGCTATTTGATCCTGAAAGCACAGGAATGACAAAGGTAACAGCAGATGTCTTCTATTGGGTAGTAATCCGGGAGCCATCTAATAAAGGAAGTGCTTCCAGGCCAGGGACAGCTGACTGGGAGAAGCTGCCTGAAGAACCTGTGCTAAAAATTCGGGTGCTATCATTTGTTTCCCTAGCAAAGGATGCTGTGATCAGTTAGCAATGTCCTCCATCAGTGTGAGGAAGGAAAGTGGGAACATGGCTACATATGTGCCATTCCTTCATGTAACTTCTAAAACCTCCTCCTCCCTAGATGACAGCATCCTCCCCACCATGGGGGGAAGACAGGAAAGGCAGTGTCTCAGATGTGCTTTCTGATTTTTCTAGGAGGTAATCCATTTCTCTTTATAAGATCCTAAAGCACTTCCCCATCTCACAAATTTATTCACTTCAGCATCAACAGACCCTTGGCTTTCCATGCTAGAAGCTGCTGACTCATCCTTCATCCCAGAGTTTCTGTTGTAGGCAATACTTCCCCTGGGACATCCTTGTTCCCAGCCTCATTCCCAAGGGTGCTGGACCACTGACCTTTCCTTTGGTTCTCATAGCCCTCCTGACCTTTATGTTTTGTACTGCCTTGATAGATTATCTCCTTCTCTCATCTAAATTCTTCATTCCTCTCCATCCCATTGGGCTATTCATTCTAACCTCTCCACACACTAAAGGATGGACTTCTCTTCTAACAATATCTGAGGTTATTTTTGTATATTTCACAAAGTTGACATTGACTGAGAACTCTCAGTGCCTATATAACCTTATATCATGTAGCATATAAAAAAAATTCATCCCTGCCTCCTGCTTCCCGTGATGATATGCGCATTTATGTACTACATACTGTATATACTTATCACATCACTATATCATTCTCTTACCTTCAGTTTGAAAGCTTCTGCTACCAAGCCACAGATACTACAATCACCTCCCTACATCTAGCTTCTGCCCGGAGTCACCCTGAGTGTCTCCAGCCACTTCTGAGCCTTCTCATGCTTTTAGCCCCAAACAATGTGCCCCAAAGCCCCTTTGCCTTGGGAATCCACCCCGTCTCTCACTTTCCCTCATTCCCCCTTGGTCTTCTCTTCTTCCCTTCCTTGTTTGGTCAGAGGCACCAACGTGAACAAATGTCTTTCCCAAGGGAAATATTTTTTGGCTCTAAGAAATCATTTTTCAGCATAAATAACATAACTCTCCATTATTTTATTTTTGTCAATTTTTAAGCAATAACTTCAGCAGCAGTAGGTTGTTTGGGAGCAGCCAGGAAAATGAGCTCTGGCCCACATGCCCTTGACTAAAGGAAATCAGACAGCAGGCCCAAAGGCAGCAGCATAAACTCTCTACTTCCCATGTTTTTCCTTTCCATTTGGTTTCCATGAGACCCTACGTTAGGAGTGGGGACTGCTTATAAAAGTACGGATTCTTTAGCAAAATAAGAAACCAAATTTCAGGCTGGCAAAAAAGGGAAAGCATTAAGAAATGCACAGGCACCAGGGCATACAACTTTGGCTGCCTAACATTTTCAGAAACCCAACTCAAGGCTAATATGGAGAGCACCTGTTGACTATCATTTCTACCTGAGTGCTCCTTAATAGGTATCAAAATCAAGAAGTGGGTACCTTTAGGACTTGGAAGTGTTTTTCATTCAGTTCACAGCCCAGAATTGCAATGTTCTGTTTTGGGGACTTAGACTGAGAAACTCCTCTCCTTTCAGGGTCTTTGGGTATGTTTGGGTCTTTGCTTTGTTTGAAATTTTATACCATCCTATGATGCTTTATTTGCTCTCCTTTAAGTTTAAACAGTCCTGTGACTCAGCAAGCCAGCAGGCTTCTTTGAGTCATCTATATTTTCTGGGACTTGACACTGGGTCCTGTGACTGAAACTCACTAAAAGAAAACAGCTAAGAGCTAAAAATGGGAATGGAAAGTCAGAGCTCTTCGGGGCCTACACTTTAGTGAGCAGCTGAGTCCATCAGACTAAACAAAGTTGGCAAGAAGGTACAATTGATCTTCCCTTTTCAAGCTCAGATCCCTCTGATTCTGGCACCAACCTGAGACACCATCTTATGTCTCCCAATTTGCAGGACCTGTTAGCTAACTGTCAACAAATCATGGAATTTTTCCTTGCTCACCCTAAAATAGTGATGTTTTAAAAAATATTTGCATTTTTATGAATGCAAATATTTGGCATTCACCTCTAATGGTGGGCTCTGAAGGTTGGTGACATGTAGTGCAGAGAAAACAGTGTTACATTTGTAAAATCGCACTAGATGAGGGATGAACCTGCCTAAGAGCATGGTGGCAGAGGGAGGGAGAGCAATAGAGACATGCTTCATTTCCCCTATAAAGTCATACTATGTTATACTGAAAAGAAAAATAATAAGCCTTTAAAATATGTATCCATTCTTCCAAAAGACATTTGACTGAGTTCTTCCTGTGTGCCAAGGACTATCCACATGCTAGAATCGTTGCAGCAGACAAAACCTGACAAAAATTTCTGCCCTCATGGAGCTTATAAATTCCAGAAACAGTTTCAGAATATTTGAATAAATGAAGTGAACTATGCAAATAGTATACAGAACTCATCATTCTTTTTTCCTGTGATACCATAAAGAAAGCTCAAAGATTTGGGCGAGACAGGCATTCACAAGAGCACAGTTTCATGGTTAAATCTACTACCGCCATGTCATTTTGGTGTCTGCTACCTGCCCGCCCCCCACCCCAATCATGCATACTTTCCCTGGAAAAACAGATCTAAGAGCAGAACTGGGCAATTTTTATAATCATTTCTTAATTGAGTCTCAGCTTCCTCATCTGTAAAATGAAATTGTGACCAGGGATCATGGCGAAGCTTAAGTAAGTTAATGTAGGCATTCCTTGGAGATGCTGCAGATAACTGCAATAAAGTGAATATCACAAAAAAGCAAGAACACAAGTGTCTTTGGTTTCTCAGTGCATGTAAAAGTTTTGTTTATAACAGCATTATGTCTAAAAAATAATGTACATACCTTAATTTTAAAAGACTTTATTGCTAAAAATGCTAACCATCTGAGTCTTCAGTGAGTCATAAGCTTGTTGCTGGTGGAGATCTTGCCTCAGAGTTGATGGCTGCTGGTGATCAGGGCAGTGTTTGATGAGGTTAGGGGTGGCTGTGGAAATTTCTTAAATTCTTAAAATGAGACGATAATGACATCTGCCCATTGATTGATTCTTCCCTTCATGAACAATTTCTCTGTAGCATGCAATGCTCTTTGACAGCATTTTACCGACAGTAGAACTTTTTCAAAATTTGAACCAATCATCTCACACCCTACCACTGTTTTTTCAGCTAAGTTTTATAATATGCTAAATATTTTATCATCATTTCAACAATCTTCACAGCCTTTTCACCGGGAGTAGATTCTATCTCAAGAAATCCCTTTCTTTGCTCAGTCATAAAAAAGCGACTCTCCATCCATTAAAGCTTTATCACACAATTGCAGCAATTAAGTTGCATCTTCAGGCTCTGCTTCTAATTCAAGTTCTCTGCTGTTTCCACCACATCTGCAGTTACTTCCCCCAATGAAGTGTTAAGTCCCTCAAAGTGATCCATCAAGGCCTTCAAAACTCTTGTTAATGTTGATATTTTGACCTCTTCCCATGAATCATAAATGTTTGTATTGGCACCTGGAATGATGAATTCTTTCTAGAAGGTTTTCCATTTACTTTGCTCAGATCCATCAGAGAAATGACTATCTATGGCAGCTATAGCTTTATGAAATGTACTTATTAAATAAGAAGACTTGAAAGTTAAAATTACTCTCTTGTCCATGGGCTATAGAATGGAAGTTATGTTAACAGACATAAAAACATTAATCTTGTTGTACATCTCCATCAGAGATCTGGGGTAATTAAATGTATTGTCAATTAGCAGTAATTTTTTTTCATTTATTTTTAGAGAGAGGGGAGGGGAGGAAGAAAGAGAGGGAGAGAAATATCAATCTGTGAGAGAAACATCAATTGGTTGCCTCTTGCATGCACCCCAACTAGGGACCAGCCCTCAACCCAAGCATGTGCCCTGACAGGGAATCAAACCAGTGACCTTTTCATTTTGTGGGATGATGCCCAACCACCTGAGCCACACAGGTCAGGGCCCAAGCAGTAATATTTTGAAAAGAATCATTTTTTTCTGAGTACTGAGTCTCAACAGTGGGCTTAATTTTCAGTAAATCATCTTATAAACAGATGTTCTGTCATCCAGGCTTTGTTTTTCCATTTATAGAGCACAGGCTGAGTAGATTTAGCATTAATTTTAAGAGCCCTGGAATTATCAGAATGGTAAATGGGCATCTGCTTCAACTTAAACTCACCAGCTGCATTAGCCTCTAACAGGTAAGTCTGCCTGTCCTTTGAAGTTTTGAGGCCAGGTATTGACTTCGCCTCTCTAGCTGTGAAAGCCATAGACAGCATCGTTTTCCAACAAAAGGCTGCTTTGTCTGCATTGAAAATCTGTTGTTTAGCATAGCCATTTTCATTAATTATCTTAGCTAGATCTTCTAGGTAATTTTGCTACAGCTTCTACATCAGCACTTACTACTTGTTGTTGTACTTTTATTTCATAGAGATGGATTCTTGTCTTAAGTCAACCTCTGCTAGCTTCACACTTTTCTTCTGCAGCTTCCTCACCTCTCTCAGCCTTCATAGAATTGAAGAAATTTAGGGACTTGCTCTGGATTAGGTTTTGGCCTAAGGGGATGTCATGGCTGGTTTGATCTTATCCAGACCACTAAAACTTTCTCTATATCAGCAGTAAGGCTGTTTCACTTTCTTGCCATTCATGTGTTTACTAGAGTAGCACTTTTAATCTCCTTCAAGAACTTTTCCTTTGCATTCACAATTTGGCTAATTGTTTGGCACAAAAGGCTTAGATTTTCACCTATTCGCCTACCTTGGCTTTCAACATGCTTTCCTCAGTAAGCTTTATCACTGCTAGCTTTTGATTTAAAGTGAGAGACAGACTTGTTATCTTATTAGCAAGGTGAGCTGTCAGTCACTCCTGGGCTCCACTGCCCTGCTCTTTCTACCGCATACCATATGTGCGAGAGCTTGGCATGTGAGTAAGAGCTGTTTTCTAAATCCTAAGAGGGAAAATGAGGTGGAGACAGCTCTTCAGTAAATAAAAAGGGGTTCATTACCTTCATGGGTGACCCCAAACTGAAGTAGAACCTGATCTGTTAGTACAACCCAAAAGGAGCTGGATGTGGGCTCTAAACAAGCAGAATGGGAATGGACAAGAGTAGGTCTGAGATGGAGCCTGAGCTCTCACCTTTCAGCTGCCCGGTCTGCGGACTCTCAGTCTCCCCCTCCACAAGGCAGCTGTGAAGTCTCTCTAGGCTTTCAGGAATCACTTTGCCTCTTTGCTCTCAGACTTTGGGCATCAGCCGCCATCTCACCTTGGCCTTCCTGAGGAGACACTTAGGATGCTTATTGCCAAGATTATGGCCATCACACTAATGTTCATCCACCTGAGGACACCACCATCAAAGAACCCCAGTTCCAGAATGTGTCTCCTTTGTGACAGGAGGAAAACCGGTACCATGCTGCTGATGATAAGCCCATAGCACTGCAGGACCCCAGTGCTTTTTAAATCATCAAAAGTGTTTAACACTTCCAGTGTAACTTCCCCATAATGTGCACTTCACCATATTTCAAGTCTTTGAAAATTGGCGACTTGTGTATACCACACTGCCGCCAAATTTCTTAGCAAGACCTTCCAGATTCTCTGCAAAACAATCCCAACCTACCTTCCTGGGATTGTCTCTTCTGTGCACGCCATGCCATTTCTGCCCCCACTGCCCAGCCCTCTCCCTACCTTAGGGAAGATCCAGTGGAGTTTTCAGCTGACTCTAAGTTCCTCCAGGACCTACTGTTGTAACAGTGTCGTGGGCACTGAAAAACCTCTACATGTCCTTCCCACATAGCTGTCCATTCAGAGTGTCAGCTCTACAAAAAAGCAGAGCCTGGGAGAGGAAAGGCCATGAACCCTCTCCTTCACTGCAGCTTTTAGAGCAACCTTCCATCCCATCCTCCCACCCCTGCCACCACTGGTTGGTGGGAGCCTTCTCATCTCCTTTGCAGGAGGCAATTGGGGATCCCGTAGGCAGATTCCAATGTGGTCTGTATGCAGTTTCTCTCTTCCCCAACTCTATCCCAAGAGGCTCATTCACTCTACCTTCTGGTATTCTTTCTATTAAGCAGTGAAAGTCATGCCGTACATGTTAAAATGAGCACAAACCAGGGGCAGGGGAGAGGTATGGAGCATGTCCCTCAGCTCCTGGTTAATGTCTCTTGTGCATCAGGGCTCTTCTGTCCAAGTCTCTCAGCACTTGGAACAGACCAGTTTCAGGCCCCCGTGCCCCAGTTCCTCAGTGTGCAAGCCAGATGTGGAGACAGCACTGAGCTGTGCCCATTTGCTTCTGATGGAAAAGGGTGGGGTGTTTTTGTGTGCCTCACCATTCAGACATTCTTTATGGTGCTATTTTTATCAACAGTAATCACTAAATTGGTGTCAGATGGGCTAGTCCAGTTCCTCCCCCTGAGGCTAGGTTATGGGACTCTGTGGGTTTTTTCCAGGCAGGAGACATGTTATGTGGCCCATATGAATGCATCTCTGGTGCCCTGGGCCTCAGGGTAAACCCCTGTAGCCCTGGACTGTGTTCCTATGGCAATAAGAATGAAACTCATCATCACCCCAGTTCATTCTGGACCTGACTCATTTAATAGACATATGTTGAGCACATTCTAAATACCAGTCATAAAACAAGACACCAAGGATTCACCAACAAAATATTCCCTCTACCCCCAGAGAAACTTGTATTTCACCCAAAAGAATTGTCATGTAAAGTGACAGTGTCTATGGGCTGTGCATGTTACAGAAGCATCGATAGGTACTTGGTAGAGAGAGGATTAATTCTGTCTGAGCCTCAGGAAAAGCTTTGGGGAGGTGGTAATACTCAGCCAGGGCTGGAAAGGTAAGTAGAGTTAAATGGACAAAGAGTACATGGACAAAGGAACTAAACGCAGAGGCATAAAAATGACTGTGGATTATCCAAAGTCCAGCCGTGAATTCAGCTGTCACCTAGAGAGTCCTAAGCACACACCTGCATTGACCCTCACCCTGGGAGGCGTGAGGAAGAGAGCCTCGATGCAGGAATGTCAGCTGCCTTCTCCAAGGGCCTTGGCCTTTCTGACTCTGGGTTTCAGAAGTTGGTCCCTGAGCAGAGTCCAGCAGTGAAGGTTAGTCTGTAGTGGCAATAGTGATACAGGATGTTTAAGTCAAACATGAACTAGGGACCTCCACCTCTGTCTGCTTGTGGGTCTTGCAACTGAGAAGCTAAGTCCTAAGTAAGATTGGAGGTCCCTCGTTAGCCCCAGGAAACAAGGATAAGTTGTTCTATGGAGACAAATAGCAGAGTTGTCTAGATTCTGAATCTTTCAGTCTGAATTATACTTTTTTAAACTAAATTCCTGGGAATTCAGGGTGAAATTTAACAGAAAACCAAAATGGGGAATAACAGGAAAACAGGGAGAAATATGGCACTGAGCAATGGCAGAAAGTGCATTTGCAGATGTTCCTGGCAATTGAGGGCTTGGCACTCTGGTTTTCATTTCCTTTGACCAGACATTCCAAACCCCACCCCCCACAAGTCACATGGATGTGCAGGCACAGCCCCACAGGGTGCAGCGGGTGTCACTGTCGCTGGAACGACCTCCTCCTGGTTGGCAGCCAGCTGGAAGAGCCTGGGGCCACCTGTCTGGCCGGACCCTCTCTGCTGTGGGCCTCTTGGAGCAGGGCTGGCTTTGTGGTCTGAGTAAAGTGACGATGCAATTAATGGGATCCCGATGCTGTGACTGAGGCCTTTTCCCTGTGTCTCCAACAGGGATGAGAGAGGAGATGTCATTAGGACGCCAGGAGGCTTTTGAAATCTTCAAGAGGGACCATGCTGACAGCGTTACCATCGAAGACAACAAGCAGATTCTGAAACAGAGGTAAGGCTGGTTAGGGACTCTGCTGGTCCTCCAGGGCTTAGCCAGGCCAGCAAGAGGAGTCTTGCTTCTGTCCTCTCTAAACTGCCCAACCTAACTCCTGAAAGGAAGGCATGACCTATACTCAGTTTCACAGTGAATTACGTCCAGCCTGGTACCATTCCCTTTCAGGTGTATAAGCATCATCATCCTAGTACTGCTGGGTAAGTAATGTCAGGGGTCTGATTGGCAGCACTAACTTTCTACACAAGACTCACATCGTACATTTATTCTCATCAGCTTGAGACTCTATCAATATTCACTATTCCAAAGGCAGGGAAAAAAGATGTCCTAGAGGGTGGTCCTGCACAACTTCACAGAAAGTGCACACATGCATGTCTTGCTACCCACAAGCCTTGGGGGCGTTCTCCAGGCCAGAAGCAGAGCAGGCAGCCTCACCTCCTGAAAGCGTGGAGCCAGGCTACATTATGAGTCCTTTAGAATAAACTTACACTTTGCTTCAGGTAACCCGTGAGTTAGATATATACCTCAAACCATTGCAAACAGAATGACTCCCACATGTATGGGCCTAGGAAGAGAGTTCTAGACTGTGTACTCTTTTTATGTCACATGTGACTCTGGATCTCAACACACAGTATATTTTCAAAAACTATTTGTTGAATTAAAGTGAGATCCAGGATTGAGAGTCATGCTTGTAAGTGACAATTCAAGAATGCATGTGAAGTGGATTAGCTCTCTCAGGAAAACGACAAGGGAAAGCTCTGAAGGACGGGGAGAGGAAGAGGAGGCCATAGCAGGGCCTGAGAAGCAGCAGAGAGAAAAGAAGAGGGAGAACCAGGAGAAAACACTGTCCCGAGAGCCGAGAGGGGACACTGCTCCAAGAAGCCACATGTTGTCAGTGGTGGCAGATGCTACCAAGAGATCAGCAGGTGGAGCTGGAAGCTCACATGGACTTGGCACCTAGATGAACAGGGATTGGAGTGTCAGGAGTGACAAAGCAAGTCCGAAGAAACTGAGCAAACAGTGTGTTCAAAAAGTTTATGGTAGGTAAAAACATTTCTATAAGAAAAAAGGGAGGTAGCTTAAGGAGAAGGGAAGTCTGTTTCAGAGACTCAGCCAAGACTGTAGGCCACAGAAGCAAACCAGTGAAAAGTGAGAGATCGAGAGAGAAGCAAGGGAAAGACTGCAGCAGCCAGGCTTCCGGGAGTCGGGAGTCAGTCAGAGGGAATCACAGTCAGGGCTGCCAGGCCTGGGAGGAGGCCTGAGTAGAACAGCAAAGCAAGACGTGGCTGACATCAATGCATTTACAAGGAGAAAGATAAAAATTAAAGGTGACCTCTATTTTCTCTGTGCAGATGGTAATGAAGGTTCAGCACAGCTGCCACGGGGAGTGGGAAAGAAGGCAGACTGGGAAAACAGAAAGGAACAGCGATCAGCTTTGAGGGCCCAGTTTCCACCTTAGCCAACAGCTTTTATACTTGGTGGGGAGGTTGTCGGGATCTTAGATTGATAGGAATGCAGTGAAGGTGATAGGACTGTAATCAGAGCAGCCGTCTGGAGCACAGTATAGTCCTTCTTAGTCCAAAGAAGTATATGCACCGAGTGACCCTGCAATTCCCCTTCCAGGTGTATCTTCCCAAAAGTTCTCATGGTTCAGAAGGAGACATATATGAAGATGCCCGTGGCAGCTCTGTGGGTGGCCAAAGACATGTGGAAACCTTCCGGGTGTCCATCCCTGGGGCAGTGGAGAGGTGGAACACTGGGAGAGCTTCCATGGGGTCAGATGCAGCCTGTGGGAGCAATGGATTAACTAACGTGCTACCAAGGATAGTCCTAAGAACACACAATTTATGTAAATTATAAATATGTTCACACACACACACACAAATGGTCAAACAAAAAGATAAACTTTAGCATACTTTAACCATAAGAATGGTTACCTCTGTGGGGGAGCATAACGGGACCAAGACTCAGGGATATGAGTGAATAAATAAATAAATGAAGAAAACAAGGGATGGGAGCGGAAAATAAAGTGAAGCTGGTGAAGGTTGGGAGCCCTCTCCCTAGAAAGATGGACACATGCACATCCACATACATTGTGGCATATAAGTCAGGGGTTTCACAAACCGTCCCTGGCTTCTCCATGCTGTAGGCCATGTATTTTTAGTAGAGTCGGTGGAACATGTTGAAGCGGGGTACTTTTTTGTCTGAAGATAAGCATGTCAAGCTAGACAACAGCTGCTTTATCCAGTAACGACTTCCAAAGAGCCCTTAGCTATGCCCCTGTCTGAGGTGTCATCGCTCACAGCAGTGCCTATAACCTGGCTCCATGGAGCTTGTAAAAGCTGCCAACACCTTGGCCTGCCTCCCCAGACAATCTAACTCAATCAGATAAAGCCTGAGCATCCATTCGTTTAAAGGCTCTAACATGCAACCAGGTTTGAAAACCTCTACCTAGACAGTGTCCAGAGACCTTGAGATCCAGAACCTCTGAGACAGGATCTCAAAACCTCCACAGGTTAAACCAGCTACCAGGTGATTCTCTTACACACTCAAGCTTAAGAACCATTGGCCTAAAAAGACATACTACTTCATCTCTCTTATTCTAAAATTAGCATGTATGTTTCCCAGTCCTGGTTTGTACCCTCTTGTCTAACTAGGACTGTTTCCAGCAGGGTGTGGGGGTGGGGTGTGTTGGGGGAGAGACAGAGATGGAGATGTCGTTGTCCTTTGAAGCCTCCTACTACAGAGCTCACTAAACTCTAGTAGAGTTCTGACAACCCAAGTGACAAATGTGCTTTTGGGTTTAAACACATCTAAATCACACAGGATGGGCTGGTAATACTGGTGGTCCCATCTTCCCCGAGGCCACTGAACAAAGGAATTAATGAAACTCACACAAAGCTCTCCTCTGGAAAAAGCTTTTCCCAGCAGTAAATCAGTCTTTTTAAGTCAAATGAAAAGTTGGGAGACCTGCCCACATTTTTAAAAAATGTCACATCTGTTTGAAGTTACTGTAATAAATGATCATTAAAGGAATATGTGGTACTGGGGAGTTTAACATATGACCTACCGCTTTCTCAGGGAGGGAGCTTTTATTTGCATTCATGAAACGTATTCAATTATTATATATGACAAGCTCATGACTGCTAAAAGAAGAGGACTAAAGAAAATGTTTTTATATGAAAACAGATAACTGCGAACCAGTGTTCCTACAGAAGGTATCAAAATGAGGTCCCACACATGCTTATAGGGATGACCTCCATGCCTCCCTTACTTTAGGAACTGGTCCACCATAACCCTGATTCCCTCTACATGTTTGCTTCCATTACCTCCCATTCCCTCCAGAGACCAGGAGCATCATAAGGACCATCTCTGGGAAGACTAGCTAGTCTTAGGAATACAGATATGCACCAGTGGAGTTTCCTCAGGATAGCATTAAACTATTTCCTAACTCTACTGACTACCTAGTCTCACCTTTGTAATAGTCTTCAACAACTAGGACATACTGGCCTGGCTTGCCATTTTATCCCTACTTCCATATCAAATAACTCTTGTCCTTGGTTCTAGTGTTGTGACATCGTGTTGGCAAAGTCCATGAAAGAGGGACTCGGAATTCATTGCCTCCCCACCTGAGCCTTGGGCCAGCCCAGCTTCTCTAACCCATGGTAGTCGAGTTCTAAGCCCAGATATAGGGATCCCTTCTGATTCCCCACCTCCCCAAGAGTGTAGGAGTTGATTTAGAGTTGCAGGAGGGGATGATTGGGGCTTACATGTCTGTGTTACTTAATAGAAAGGTTTTCTTCCCCTTCTTACCTGCACTCTTCACTGCCCTCACAGACAATTTCTAGCTTCTCCCAGCTCTGGCTTCCAGTTGGGGAAAGCCTGACTGTTACGACAAAGATGTTGGCACATTAATAGGATGTTTGCCCTTCACTGAATTAGAGCCAATTTTCCAGTGCAAGACAACTGTGATTGAAAATCGCTGCATTTTCAGGCATGACTCATCCTCACAGGATAGAATAAGGTAAAGAGGGTCTGGAAACCCCACCTGCCCAGCACCACACAGCCAACTCTTCTGTGCCAGATCTTTCATACAAACTGAATCTGTCACTCAAAGAGTGTCATTAAATAACAAAGGAAGAAAAAACAGGGAGATTAACTGCAGTTGGAAAGAAGTCCTTGATAACATGAATTAAACCAAGAAAAGCTTCCTTTTACTCAGCTGGATCCTTCAGACAGAGACTCTAACCCCAACAAATCTCCTAGCACCATCTGGAAATAACGTACGTGACAAATAGGAGTTCTCTGATTCCTATTAGACTTCAATTTTAACCTGTACTATTTTTCACTTGTTTTTTGCATTTACACATGTCTCCTGAACTAGAATTATAAACTCTGAGAGCAGAGATTAGATTAGAATCTTCTCAGTCACCCTGCAGTTATTAAGACAGTGCTGGCCTCAAAAATTATACTCAAAAACACTGTTTTGCTTCAGAATGACAATTTGAAATTGACTTTGGGAAATTTTAGCAATCAGGAAAACTGCTTAATCATGCTGTATCTTTTTACAAGTAGGACAATGGAGCAACAGACTTCTTAAGAGTCAGGGAAGGAACTTCTCAACAGGTAATGAGATGACAGCCATCTTGAGGCAGAAGTGACATGAAGTAGAACAGTAATATCCTATTTCTAAAAGTGTAAGGGAAATCAAAGGTGCATTTTCATTGCAATATAGCAGAGGAACCAAGGTACCATGTCAGGGACAGGTCTACAGAGAAGGCAATGGCATAGGTACAGGCCCAGTCTTCTCTCTTCCTCTCTGACAGGGAAAAGAATTAAATATTCACTCTACAAATAATCAATATATTAAGTTCATCACCCTAGACAAGAATACTGGGAATGATGTTGTAGGAGCCCCCTTGCCTTCCAATGATGTGTTTGCTGTACTGGCCTAAAGAATCTGTCCAAGCTGACATGACAAAGAGCATGACTGCAGAGGCCCTTGGAGAGCATGTGGCTTTGAACACTAGCTCCTCTGTGGCTCTGTGTTAAAGCAGCCATGGCACAGGGCCCCCAGTAAACTGTTTGTGGTTCTTCATCCATCCTCCTCAGCTGCTCCCCCGGTGATGACATCTATCTCTGCCAGACACACACTAAGGCAGGATGGGATTCTGCCAGGGGCTGGCCCTGGAAGTTACATGAATTTCTAACTCAATCCCCCTATCCTTTGTATTCCCTTTGAAGATGAGAAACTTTGAAACTGTGTTGGATGTCCTTGACCATTGACTTGCAAAGATCCCGTCATTGGTTTGCTGCCAAGATGATGCTCATCTACTTTTGTCTGGGGTTACTGCTTCCAGAAGGCAATCCCACCCCTGGGGTTCCTACAGGGCCAGGTAGTGACCATGATTCACAATCCCAAAGCACACTTGCACATGAAATTTTCACATCATCCTGGCCCTGAGAGGTGTCTCATTCTCATTTAGAAATAAGGACTCTGAGATCCATCTGCTAAGAGGCAGAATGGCTATTGGAATCCAGTGTCTGACTCCCAGTCCTGCGCCCACCCCCATCACAAATATTGCCCACTCACGTGCGCCTTCTTTTACTCTAGACTTTATGGAATTCTTACTAAGTGTGAGTCCCTGTCCTAAACTCTGGGGATATAAGAGTGAATTAAACAGATGTGATCACTATCCTCATGACGTTTAGGATATCAAAAGAGAAACAAGTACACAATCCCAACACAGCGCACCCTCTGCCTGTGGTGACAGAAGTTTGGAGTGCTGCAGAGCACATAGGGGACACCTACTGCAGACTTCCGTGGTCCTAGAACATTGTCCACAGGAAAAGGCATCTCAGCTGAAACTGAAGTGTTAGTAGAAATTAGCCAGATCAAGAAAAGAGGGTCCTAGCAAAGGGAACAGCAAGAAAATGTGAACTCTGATTGAACTGAAAACAATTCAGGCCTCCCGGAAGGACAGAGGTGTGTATGCCAGGGAAGAGCTGGCAAAATCGGCAGGGACCAGAGCTGGAGGAGTCTGCCTTGCCATGTTAAGGAATCTGAGCTATTTCCTGGTGTCACTGGGGAGCCCCTGAAGAGTTTTAAGCGGGAGAATAACAGGGTCAAGTTTGCTTTGAAGATAAGGGCTCACTCAGGCTAAAATGTGGAAAGACAAGTAATATGAATGCAGGGAACCAA
>PVKM010003495.1:0-57277 GCA_004027735.1 Carollia perspicillata | reverse complement strand
TCTCTGATAGATATATGTACTCACATGGGAAATGAAATATGCACTGTTGGTGGAAGAAAAAAATTAAAATAAAATGTGTTCCTATACAGTGGAATACCATCTAGCTTTTTTTTTTTTAAATGAGGAAGCTCTTTTTGTACTGCTATGTAAAGATCTCCAAGGTATATTGTTAAATGAATAAAAAAGGTGCAGAGTACTAAGTAGAGTATCCTAATTTTTATAGAAGAGAGTAGAAAGGAGCATATTGCATTATACATATTTAGATTTGCATTTGTATTCATAGGGTATCCCTGGAAGAATTAAAAAGTAACTAGTAACAAGGGCGGGGAGGGGATTGGTCAATTGGATGCCTGGAGCATATATTTTGTATACTTTTGATTTAGGACCATGTGATTATATTGCCTATTTAAAAAAAAAGGAAAGGGAGAGAAGAGGAAGGGAAGAGGAGAGAAGGAAAAAGGGAAGGAGGGAAAGAGAAGAGAGGAAGAAGAAAGGAAAGTAGGAAGAAAACTGAAGATGGGAGTGGGGAAGCATCCTTCCTGGTCTTTCACTCTGGCCTCCTCTCCAAGAAGGCACGCCGCTGCCACTGCCTCTGATACAACGGCCCCTGAGGCTGCTGCTCCATGGGCCTAGCTGTCCTCCGCTAACACTATTTGGGCTTCATATAAAGTACTGCTTTCCTCTTGGCTTCTTTGGCCCAAGTGTGAGACAAGATCTTCCCTTCCATCTCCCATGTTCCAGGAGAGACTAGCCAATAATGTTTAAAGAAAAGTGACTGATGGTTCCAGAATAAAGAAAGGGAAGAATAGCAAAAGATGACTTCCTAATACTACACGAAATCAGATCCTTCCTCAGGTATCCCCTATTGGTCCATCTTCCTGCTC
The DNA here is from genome assembly GCA_004027735.1 of Carollia perspicillata. NCBI lineage: Eukaryota > Metazoa > Chordata > Mammalia > Chiroptera > Phyllostomidae > Carollia > Carollia perspicillata. The sequence goes on along the minus strand of PVKM010003495.1, from coordinate 56,393 downwards.
TGTTCCAGGCTTGGCCTCACTATGTCAGGGTCAGGGGTCATCACCACCAGGAATTCTATAAGAATGTCCCTATTTCACAGACCAAGCCAAATTAGCCCAAGGCCCCAGAAAGAGAAGGAAGTTTTCCCCTTACCCTAGTTCATGAGGTAGCTTCCAGACCATATTTCCAGCCATAGGACTGAACTTTTGCCAGGATGATTAACAATGACAATATCCATTCCCTTCAGGAAGTATCCCCTGCATGCCCAAAGGGTCTGTTTTGGCATTATGGTTCTCGAAAGACAACCACAAGAATCTGACTTGAATATATTTCCAATTATTTTCTCAGTGGGCTTTAGATATCAAGTTAAGATATGTAGTCTAGAATGTCAGTGGCCGACCCAGGGGGAAATATGCCAAACTTAGTTCATTTTCAGCTGCTCTTTCCTCAAGGGCTCAAAAATTCTGGGGTTCAGACCTTCCCAGAATAAACTTATTACGTGAAGAATCAAAAACTACTATCCAAACTTAGACACGGAGAAAGGAGAAACAGAATAGTACCAAGAGCCTGGGAATGAGATCACTGTGGTTACTGAGCAGTACACAGAGCTCCAAATTTCACTGTCGAAAGAAAGACCATTGATTGTGTAATTGTCCTTGTTTGGTGAGAGGATATTTGTCCATAGGCAAAAACTTATAATTCAAGGAGGAATGTGTCACAGATTCTTGCATAAAGGACAGTGAACAAGAACATAGAGTGTCTTCCACGAGAGTGCAGCAAAAATCTCAAGGGAAAAACAAGCGGTGTCTGAGGCTGATTCTAGCACTCAGTGTGGAGGTGGTGAACAAGAGAGTTGAGTAATATTTTGGGGGAGGAGTCTACATCAGAAGGGAGCATGGTGAAGACAGCCGATATCTCTTACAGAGCTTGTCTGGTCCAAGCTAGCAGATTCAAATTGCAGTGTGCTGTGTGGAGAGTTACATGGAGTGTGAAGCCACAGTGGACACACCAACTTCCATTTTAATAAAAGCATGCTTTTGTTCTGCTACCCAATTCTCCCTCGTGCAGCTGCGTGTATCAGGGGAAGTGGACCTTGCTCCTGGCTCCAAGGGATAGGCCTGACTGACTGGAAGAGAATCTTATCCCTTTGGCCATGATTAGTCTAGGAATGTGCACATGACCCAATTCCAGCCAACGAGAGCTGAGAAGTCTCCTGGAGGATCCTGGGGAAAGTTTCTTTGTTTCAAAGAAAGAGCCACAGAGAGATGGTCTCTCTTTCTTCTGGATTTTGTGTGATTCCTGGAGCTCTTACTGCTCTGTTACATTCATCTTGCAGTTTGAGGATGAAGTCAAAGATGACGTTCAGAGAGCTGGAAAGGAGCAGGACTTTCAATGGCATCACTGAGTTGCCAACCTGGGAGCCTGCTCTACCTTTATCTTCTTATTCAAGCAAATTTCAATTGGAGCCTTAGTCATTTGCAACTGAAATAAAATATTCTACAAATATCTATTGGAATCCAGCTATTTATAAGGTGCTGAGGAAGCCGTTTTAAATGATAACACATCTCAACTCCAATAGAGTTTATCTTACATTAGAGGGGGGCTAGAGATTAGACAACGGATTTCACAATTGATAATTTTACCGTAATAGTGTGAAATGCTACCCAGGAGAATGTGCACGAGAGAAGATCTGATCTTGTCTTGCAAGTGCCTTTCTCGAGAAGTCTCTCTCTTAACTGGGCTTTTTTTTTTTTTTTAAATTCCAACTGGGCTTCTTGTAAGAAGGTAGTTTGCACTCAGTCCTAAATTGTGCTTCTTGGCAAGGGCTTGTGGCATCCATCTGATGATTAAAGGGATATCCATTGACTTTCTTTTTTCTTTTTTATTGGATTTATTGGGGTGCCATTGGTTAATAAAATTATATAGGTTTCAGGTATACAGTTCTATAATACATCACCTGTATATCATACTGTGTGTTCAGCACCCCAACTCAAGTCCCCTTCCATCATCACTTATCCCCCCTATATTTCTACCTCCTCCCACCCCCCCCTTCCCTCGGGTAGTCACCATATCCATAGACTTTAAATATAAGACCAACAGAACCAACACTGGCATGCTTCTGTGAACATTGTAAAGCCTGAATTCCTGTCCTTCTTGGATGGAAGGAGTCCAACCTGTGGTTTGGTGAGGATGAGCGAATCCCGCTTCCCTAACCAGCAATGCCCAGGAAGTCCTGGGAAAGGACGTAACTAGGGGGGCTGGGGACAGGGCTGGGGATCACTTACAGCAGTGCAAGTATTGAATAAATGATCAGCAAGTGTTACAGTCACCAATTAGTGAACTTTTGATTACAAATTAGCAAACTCACTTCTTTTTCCTCTCCTTTACTCAGCATCAGCCCACACAAACAGTGAGACCAACGAAAACAAAACCTCCATCTTTGATAACTCGATTCAAACGAGAGAAAGCAGGTGAGGAAAATGTCTTAAGAAATAATATGGAGATAATTGTGTGGGGGGCCAGGCGGGTGCTTGAAGCAGCAGGTGGGGGTGGACGACTCTGTAAAGCACATGATTTTCTGAGCAATTCGCTGTACATCTGGAGCTAATACAGAATAATATTGAATGTAAACCACAATTCAAAAATGAGTTTAGGAAACAACAACGAGAAAGTGGAGGACGGTAAAGCGGCTACAGCAGGTAGCTGTGATGCCGCACTCACAGGTCCTCAGCCCACCTCGGATTTCAGCCACGGCCCAGCCTCCGCTACTGTGACAGCTTCGGGCCTCAACACATGACTTGTATCTTCCCTCTTTTCACCTTGGAGTTACTCTGATATTGTGAACGCTGCTTGGCTCCTGTACAAGTGAAAGTGTGTTTTAGGGAGAGTACATTTTTCTACTGGGGTTAGTCCTCTACCAAAGAGGGATCAGAGAGGGAGTCGCTAAGTGCTACAGCGGCCAGTGCGCCCGGCGGCCAGTGCTGAGCCACATGCAGTGCACGGCTCTGCCCCCCACTGCCCACGGTCACAGCCTCAACAACACGGCCTCAGAGTGGCTTTTCTGTCTTCTCTTGACTTGCTTTTCTCTACTTCCTTACTGCTGCTTCCTGGGATCATCTCTTAGACAAACTACCTGCCCCCAACCAAATTAAGGCAGACAGTACTTGCAGAGGGGGACACTGACAAAAAAACAAATCAATTTTTTCTTCAATGCCCTAGAAAAGCTCAGGAATTGGAGGGTTACCAGATGCTCTGAAAAGTGTTGAGATTCTCCAATGAAAAATGCATCGCTCTGCCTATGGGAAAGCTACAGGGAAGCTCTCTAGACAACAATTTCTGCCCGTAGACAAATTCCAACCAGCATTTTCCTGCCCCACTATTTTCTTCCTTTAGAAGAATATTAAAAAAAAAAATACCCTGAAATCCACAGAAAGGTTGCAAGTACAATAACTACAGAGGTATTGGTAGAAACTAACAAATTTCAACGTGTGTGGAGTAACTTTTATTCCCTCAAACTATTTGAGAATAAGGCACTGATATGAGGATTCATCTCTGAGTTCTTTAGTCCATATTTCCTAAAAACAAGGACACACTCCTACTACTTAACCACATACAACCATCAAACTCAGGAAATCAACACTGATGTGTTACCACCTTGCAACCTTCAGACCCCATCAAGTTTTTTTTTTCTTCTTTTTTTTTTATTGTTTTTCAGTACAGTTTTCTGTCTTTTACTCCCATCCCAGCAGACCCCATCAAGTTTTACCAGTTCTCCCATTGAGTCTTTTACAGAAAAGTGAGCCAGTTCAGAATCCTGTGTTTCGTTTTGTTGTCTTCTCTTAGTCTCCTTTAATCTGACACAGTTCTTTGTCTTTCTTTGACATTCATGATCTTGACAAATCTGGAGACTGCCGTCGAATCGTTTTGTAGAATGTCCCTCAATTCCAGTTTGTCTTACGTTTCCTCATGAGCAGATTCGGGTTCTGCATCCTCGGCAGGGATATCACGGGACCGACGTGGGCTCCTCATTGCATCCTGCAGGTGGTCCATGTTTCAATGTGCACTTTCGCTGATGGTGCTCTCTTTGACCCCTTGATGAAGGCGATGTCAACAGGCTTCTCCATCGAAAAATTACTCTCTTTCCTTTTGTAACAAATCAGTATTATTTTTATTGTGGTAAAACATATAACATAAAATTTTACTGTCTTAGCCATTTTCGAGTGTACTGTAGTGTTAACTGTATGTGCATCGTTGTGCAACAGATCACTAGAACTTTTTCATCTTGCAAAACTGAAACTACGTCCATTGAGCAACAACTCTCTATTTGTAACTAATACGTGTTTTGTACGGTTGTGTTTTGAAACCATGGAAATATACTGTTCTTCTTCAAGCTTTTGATTCATTCATTTATTTATATCAGTATGCACTTAAGGTTTCCTAATTTATGTAGTGAATTAACAATATAATCTATTATTGTCATTATTCCTTTTGATGTTCAAATCACTCTAAATTTGGCCAGTGGGGGTCCCCTTAAGCTTGCCTCTGTGTCCTTTTGGCCCGGTCGATTTTGAACATTTCCTTACTTTCTGGCACAAAGAGATGTTCCAGGTTCATCTTGAGCTTTCACTGACTTCTGGATTCAACCATTTCTCCAGGGAGCTCCTGTTCTTTTAGTGGAGAGTGGTGTTTGGGGACCCACAACTGAGTGCCAGGTATGCTCACTGTGGATGTAGCTGTGTTGAGGTGTGTGTGTGCTTGCATACAAGCATTTACATTTTTATTTATTTCTACGTCTATCCATACATATTGAAAGTTATCAGTTTCTGCCAATACCTCAATTTCTAATTCAACACTACATTCTGGTTTTCTCCCTTTCAATGTTTTTAACTTCATACTTTGACAGCACAGAACCGCTAGATGTTTAGGATATTCTGTTGAGTGAAAAAAGGAAGTCTCAAAACAGTACGTACGCTATGAGGACCTCCTTTTTAAAGTTAATATTCATTGCAAAAAAAGACTATAAGAATATGTATCAAAGTGCTGACACTGTTTTGTTTTTTCAGAGAAGTGGGATAATGAGAACTTTGTACTTTCTATACAACATCTCTATTTGTGGTATTTTAAAATGTTTTGACCACCCTGGCTGGTGTGGCTCATTTGGTTGGGCATTGTCCCACAAAGGGATTGGTCACCGGTTTGTTCTCACTCAGGGCACATGCCTGGGTTGCTGGTTCGGTCCCCGGTTGGGGTGCTTAACGAGAGGGGCGTGTACCAGAGACAGCTGCTGGATGATTCTGACATACCCCCTCTTTCTCCCTCCCTTCCCCTTTCTCTAAAAAATTAGTTAATTAATTAATTAAAAATATTTTTCCAAGGTGCAGGAACTATTTTTTAATAGGATGTTGGTGGCTCTTTTTCTCTTGCCTTGTAGTCACACCAAAGCCTATGGCTGCAAAAACAAAAGCAAAAACAAAAAACCAAACACCTAAATACCTCGCCTTTTAAAGAGAACAGGTAAGATTTTGGGGTAGGCCTCCCTATCCTCAGACTTCCCTTGGGCTTGCAAACAGGTGCAGAATGGTCCAGCTGCCATCATCCACCACCTCTCTATCTCCATGGCCCCTTTCCAAAATATATGAAAAGGTGGGGTAGGGAAGACGGGGTGGTTTTTGACAGGATTTGGCCTTGTGGATGCTATAGCGTTTGTTCATGGTGAGTGGGTTCTTTCTTCTCTACCTGAAGCCTGGTGCTGAGGTGTGGAGGGGCAACTCCAAGAGAATCATTTGTAGAAATTTGAGTTGCCTGCAGCACAGGCAGGTTGGACCTCTGCTCAGGCAGTACATTACCGAACTGTCTCTAGTGTCTGAGCAGGTAAGAAAACAAAAATTGGAGGCAAATGGCAGGCCAGAGAGAGGAAGTGGGGGAGTAGAATAGTCTGCGTGCCCACAACTTGGAAATGAAAGTTTTTATGAGTTCCCTGAAGGTCAAGTGAGCATCACAGACAGTAGGGAAGTTTGAGCTTTCTTATTTAGTTGTTATCCTATCCAAGAGCATGGTACCTGCCAGGCAGGAGACTCCATTAATAAGCTGTAAAGTGTGCTCTTGGTTGATATTCAAAATAAATATTTAACAGCTGGACAGCATAGCTGCTGCTTAATCAGACTGTTTACAAGTGGTAAACAACTTTGGCAGCGGTACTGCGGAATGCCACCCTGATGGTGCTTGCTGAGGGGTGTGGAAGAGCAGAGACAGGGCTCTATCTCTTCTATCAGATGGGCAGAGTTTTTAAAAAAAACCCTTGCCTGAGGATACGTTCATTGATTTTTCGAGAGAGAGAGGAAGGGAAAAAGAGAGAGAGGTAGAGGAACTCAGTGCGAGAGAGAAATTTCAATTGGTTGCCTCCCATATGCACCCTGACCAAGGATCGAAACTTCTACCTAGGTATGTGCCCTGACTGGGGTTTGAACCCACAACCTTTTGGTGCACAGGATGATGCTCCAACCAATCAGACCACCTGACCAGGACAGATGTGCAGGGTTTTATCCACTTGCCCCTCCAACTCCATTCTGTACCCTTCCAGGCCCTGCTCTGTGCCCTGGGAAGTTTACTCCTAGAGTAAACTCATCACCAGGCTCCCTTGCCCTCTGAGTTCCAGCTGGGTCTGAGCAATCAGAGACACCAGCAAGAGATTAGAGGATAGGAGGAAAGAAAGACATGTATTACCCTCCAAACCACCATCACATATCCCTCTCTGCTAGGCCATGGTTTTACCTTAGCTTCACTCATCTTCCCATAATCACAGCCTTCCGGTGGCTCCTCTCCAGTGGTTAACCATTTCTTCCCCATACTCCTTCCAGCCCAGCAGTGCTAAGGCTTCCACTGACTATCCTGGAGTGCTTCAGCAGTCCTAGTTGGTTCCCCTAACCTTGTCCACTCCTCTGCCAACAGTCCTGTATTACAGTCTCTTCAGTCACTTTTGAATGCGGAGTCTGATTCCTGCCTGGACTCTGATTGTCAGACAACTCTGCAGTGGGGAGGTTCCTGCAGTTCCTTCCCCAAGAGCTCCCGTGTGCTCTCCATGAGAGAAACCATTTTAGGAGATCTGCCTCACAGAGGTCATTAGTGGCCAGTCACTGACAGCCAGAGAAGCAACAACAGCCAACAGAAGGAGAACTATACCCAGAGCCAGTCAAATTAAGACCCTGGTCCCATTCCTTCTTGCCCACTCCAGTATAGTACAGGCAAAAAGAAGGGTAAAGGGTATCAGACACCCCAATCAGAGTATCTCTTTCATTGCCTGGATTCTAAAGAAATTAAATTGCACAAAGAATAAGGTAGATGATGGCCAAAGTATCATGTTTTTGGTGACAAAGGCTAAGCTGGGGCATATAACTCACAGCCAGAACCAATAATTAACTGAACTTCAGCATTAGGCAGACTCACTGTACAAGAAGGTAGTACCAGACCCCAGCAACCTGCAGATATGGGGTCCCGCCCAGGTAAGACTTAAAATGAGGAGCAAAGGGGAACTCCTTGTTTCTGTGGGCAGGCTCTTTCCCCAAATGAGAGGTTGAATCAAACATGTCCAGCCTATGCCCAAATTCACAAATCAAATAAGTCATTCCACTTTCTGTGGACAGAGTAAGTACGTGGAGACTGCCACCGCGATTGAGCTCTCCGTTTTGAAATACAGTGTGGGTGGGGGAAGATCCTTCCCCTCAGCAAGGAGGAGAGATGTTTTTGTGCTAGATTTCACCCCACCCCTACTTCCACTCTCAGTGATCAAGGTCCCAACCTAGGCCTGGAGTGGGGGAGGGGAGGAGATAAAATTCATACTAACTTTAAGATTAAACCTTTTAAACTCCAAATGGATATAGACTTAAATGTAAGAGCTAAAACTGTAAAACTTTTAGGGGTAAACATACGAATAAATCTTCATGATCTTGGGTTATAAAAGCCTTCTTGGTACAACATCAATAGCATAAGCACCCCCCCCCGCCCCCCAAAAAAAATAAATTGTACTTCAGCAAAATGTAAAACTCTTGTGCCTCGAAGAGCACTAATAAGAGAGTGGAAAGACAACTCACAGGATGGAGGAAAATATTTACAAATCAGACCTCGGATAAGAAACTATATTCAGAATATACATGTATAAAGAACACTTACATTTCAATAATTAAAAGACAAATAACCCAATTAAAATAATGGCAAAGCGCTTGACATTTCTCCAAATAAGATATACAAGCACATGAAAATATGCTCAACATCACTGATCATTAGGAAATGCAAATCAAAACCGCAATAAGATACCACTTCATACCCACTAGGATGGCTGTAATAAAAAGACAGTAGGTGTCGCCAAGGGTGTGGAGAGACTGGAATCCTCCTACACCGCTGGTGGAAAGGTGATGGGGTACACCTGCTTCAGAGAACAGGTTATCTCTTCCTCAAAGGGTTAAACATAGAGGTACCATGTGACCCAACAATTCTAAGAGAAATGAAAATGTGCATCCACTCCAAAGCTTTTGTACATAAATTATTATAGCAATATTATTTATAAAAACCAAAAAGTAGAAACAAACTAAATGTCCATCACTGAGGAATGAATGCATAAAATATGGTATATTATTTGGCAATAAAAAAGAATGAAGTACTGATGCATCCTACAACGTGAATGAATCTCAAATGTGTTAGGATATCTGTCTATCTATCTACCTATCAATCTATCTATTTATTGAAGGAGGGGCCAACATAGCAGGTAAGCAAGAAAATATCTGAAACACTGAGTGCAAAGTTCTATCTCAGAGATGAGTTCTGAATGCTGCAGAACAGACCAGAGGTGGAGAATCCATGAAGTCTTCACGGTGTTGATGATGTTTTGGGTGAGCTTGGAAGAATGAGTAGGCATTAGCTAAATGATGAGGGTGGGGAAAGAGCCTTCCTGGTAAAGCAAACAGCATGTGGTGAATGAAAAAAAAAAATGAATTCAAGAAATATTCACCAAGTGCCTTCTTCGTACTGTTACCAGAGAAGAGGCCTGGCCCTGAGTGGGTCTGCCTACAGCTAGCTCTAGTGGGTGGGTTCTTGACTTTGTGCAGGAAAGAGCTTACAGCCCAAGTCCAGGTGACTATGAGGATCCATTTATTGGATCTGGGTTCAATAAAAGAAGGAGAGCTTAGTATAGAAGAAGCAACAGGAAAGCCCAGGTTGAGCTGCCTTAGCTCACTGGTAAGTCAGAGAAAAGGGGGTTTAGTTGGGGGGACAGGCTCAGAGGATTAGCCTGGGACAAGTTGCCTGAGTTGAGGAGACGCGTGCCTGTGGGGAAAGAAATTGGGGTAGGGGGGCAATGGCTGGCACCAGCTGCTCCTCAGAGGGAGAGCATGCTGCTGGGTCCTTTAATCTGTTTCTTGCAGTAGGAAACTTAGGGAAGATCTTGGGGACGGTTTCGGTAGAATATCCATCAGTTCTCCAGGTGTGCCCTTTCAGGGTCATGGTCTCCCCAGATTGGTCAGTGACAGGGCAGGGGGTCTTTAGACATCGCAGCTGGTCCCGGATTTCCCACCTGGATTTGCTGCTCTGGGCCTGGAGCTGAAACACAACTGAGGACTAGATATTATCTCCTAAATGTTATCTCCAGGGAGGAATGGCCAAGAGAGGAGGGGTTACTCCTGCCAGGCATTCCTTTGCCCTGGTGACTGTCTGCACCTTGCTGTAAATTGCCCCGCCATTGTGTTCAGCTATCTGTCTCAGTGTCTCGCTTGCTAAAAAAATTTCCTAGCTTCTTACCCACCAGTCTCAGTACTAGGTACAGTGGGAATATGGGGATTCTGCAGTAAAAAAGATTATGGAGAAAGCTCCTGGGCCTAATGTCCCTGCTGGCCCAGCTAGCCAATGATGAGCGTGAAAAGTAGGGTAACGAAGCAATAACATGGTTTCTGAAAGGGAACTACTCGGGTGAGGCAGGTGGGCTCTCTAAAGAAGCCAAAACCTCAGTATGGATCCCATGGGAGTTGTGAGGGGGCAGCTTTCATGTCCCAGGTTCTGTTGGGATCTGCACAACAGATCTCGACAGCTTTTCCTGGTTCTCTTTCAGGTTACACACCCTTAACCTTACCAAGCTGCATCCCCTATTCTTTGCTCCTAGGCCAGGTTGAGCCACCAAGGGATGGACAGTGAGAGACTGTCCAGGGCAAAGGCTGCCCTGAGTCTGAGTGGAGAAAGGAAGCTGAGGGCAAAGCTCCCAAAGAGTTTGGCCTAGGGACAATGGAGCTGGCCCTAAAGAAGGCATAGGAGATAAGGAAGACAGATGCCTTGTGTAAAATGCTCCCTGCTAGGCTGCCTCAGAGTCATTTCCGTGTAATTACCACCCTAAGGCTCTAATAAGGTGATCTGGGAGACAGCTGGTATTTTGCATAATTCCTAGTAAGCCTGCAGTAAGTGGAGTTCCTGACTGATTCCCTTGTGTCTCCCAAGAACAATAAAAGTTTATGGAGGAATGCCATCAAAAGAACAAGAAGCTGAGAGATGCGTGGAAACTCCCTGTGGAGGAACCATCTCTAGGGACCCTCTGGGGGAGGAGAGACTCTTGGTTTCAGAGTTTTGCTCCCTAATTGGCCTAAGTCTGGGAGAGGGGTTAATGATAGCATCGCCCTGGCTCTGGGCTTCTTCCTTCAGCCTGGGGCCAGGCTCAAGCCTCACTCCACCTTTACTCTCCTTCACAGTCAGACTCCACAGGCTGTGTTCACTGTTGTCCTCAGAGTCATTCAAGCTGAAAAGCTGAAACCAATCCCTTCTCTTCCTAGATTCTATGTAGGGCTTAACACTCTTTTGAAATCCTCTTCCCTTGGCTTCTGTGACACCACCTACCCCTGGTTCTCCTTCTACCTCTCTGGTTTCTCTGAATCTGTCTCTTTCACTGAATTCTCATCCATGGCCCATTCCTTAAATGCTCCTCCCCCAGGGCTCTCTCCTTAGCTCACTTCCTTTTTGCTGTGGGTGCTCTCATCCAGTCCTTTGGTTCTCACCGACCTTGCCCATGCTGATGACGACCAGCTACTATCTGTTTCTGAGCTTCTAGCCTCTAGTCTACATTGCCCCGCTCCCTGGATGTTCCAGAGTCCCCGAACTCAATATTTACATAATTGAGCTAATCATCAGTTCCTTCAAATTTGCTCCTGTGATGTTCTTCCACTCAGAGGACAGCAAGACTCTTTTACTCACATAGAAAAATAAGAAATCTAAGTAGCATTCTAACCCATCAATCTCTGTGTTTAAAGTCACTGACAGTCTAAGCCTCCAGTTCCCTCTGTCTACCTCCACGACTGCCCCCCGCGCCCCCGCCACAACTCCTGATGCAGTTCAGACCCCACCAACTCTTCTATGACTTTTGCAAGTTTGCTAACAGGTCTCTCTGCTTCTCATCTTTCCCTTCCTCTGTTTATTAAGACGAAGGCTTCTATGATCCTATTAGGAAAAATTAGATTTTTATTATATCCATATAGGAATAGGCCTTCCTATGTTGTGGCATTTTTTTGGGTTTGGTTTTAGATCTCTTTTAATTTATGACAGCCAAAGCAGTTACTGTTGCAATGGATAGCCAAATGTATTTCTAAATTCAATGTCTTACTTGTGCAAACACAAACTTACCCACCCCTAAGAATCACGTCTGGTCTCCTTTAGCCCTTAGGTCAGTGCAAGGAATATAATAGTAGCTAGTCCGCTGTATTGTGTGAAGAGCTGGGTGTCACAGCTCATCCCTGCTGAAGCATCTCGTTATGCTGGACTGGTAGTCATGGAAACACAACTGATGTTGTGAGCATATGGCCTACAGCCTCTGTCTCTTACAATCTCAGTGAGGGAGGGAAGCTGGGACTTGAGAACAATGTGACAATGTCCTATATCACCTGCCACGCTTGTTGAATGAAGGGGAGAAGAGATTGCTGTGGAGAGGGCTGAATCGGGGAATTCTGTGAGGAATTAGAATTTAGAGAGCTCTGTGTCCTCTGTGAACAGACACTGACTGAGGCTGGAGCATCTCAAGTGTGTGCAGATGGACCTGCGGAGGGTGGAGGAGTGGTGAGGAGCATGTAGAGAAACAGAGATAATGAATACTGTGCGCCAGACCCAATATGATGGATAATAACAATAACTAGCATTTTCTGAGCACATGATAAGTGCAAGTTACTTGGCATTACTATTTCATTTAACCGATATAACAATCACATGAGAATGATTTCATTTTTCTTCCAAGTTTTCAGAAAAGGCAACTCTAAATAATTGCCCGAAGTCATGCAGCTAGGAACTGGTAAGCCCAGGCTTGACCCCAGGGTTGCCTATCTCTAAAATATCTGTATGAACCTATTCTATACTATCTCTCTGCTACAACAAGTGCTTTGGATATGTTCTTTTGTTCAAACACATGTACTGACTTTAGACTTCAAGCCAAGCTTACAAGATACAGTACAAGGCGGCTGTCTGAAATATCCTCATATAATGACCCATGGACATGGACAACAGTGTGGGGTGGACTGTGGAAGGGGAGGTGGGCTGGATGGAGGAGAGCAAAGGGGGAAAATCGGGACAACTGTCACAGAGTAAACAAGAATTAAAAAAAGACAAAAGAATACATGCACTGCCGTGCTCGCTGCAGTGTTACGGAAGACAGCCAAGATTTGGAAGCAGCCCCAGTGCCTTATCAGCACACAAGCGGATAAAAAAGCAGTGGTACATTTATTTACACAGTGAAATACTACTTCACTGTAAAAAAAAAAATGAAATCTTACCTTTTGCAACAGCATGGACAGACCTGAAGAATATCGTGGTCACTGAAATGAGCCAGTCAAAGACAAGTACCAGTGATTTCACTTATGTGTGGAATCTAATGAACAAAGTAACAAACAAAATAGAAACTGACTAATAGATACGGAGAACAGACTGACAGCTGGCAGATGGGAGGAGGGTTGGGGGACTGGGTGAAAATGTTAAAGAGATTAAGTAAAAAAACAAAACAAAACAACCCTCATAGTCACAGACGACAGCATGGTGATGACCAGAGGGAAGGGAGTGGGGGAGGTGGAAGAGGGTACAGGGGGGACAGATGGAGGCGGAAGGAGACTTAATGTGGGGTGTTGAGCACACAATTCAATATACAGATGATATATAATTTTATTAACCAACGTCATGCCAATAAATTAAATTTTAAAATTCCCTCCTTAGGGAAAAAAATATCCTCATATACCAGGTCTATCCAGAAGGTATCCAGCCATGCAATATGAAAAATAAGACATTTACTGAAGAAGATACAAGATACAAGAAACACTGTACATAAGACAATGATGCCTCAGTTCCCTTCAAAGTAGGCACCTTGGGACCTCACCGGGTTCCAATCACCATCGGCTGCCCCACCATGTTTTCCTGAATCTCATCGATGGTCTGAAATCGCTTCCCTTTCAAAGGTGATTTTAGTTTTGGGAAAAGCCAAAAGTCACAGAGCACTAAATCTGGGCTGTTAGGGAGCTGAGTCATCGGGGTGATATAATGTTCCGCCAAAAATCTCTGCAGGAGACGTGATGCATGAGCAGGCACGTTGTGGTGATGAAGCTGCTGATCACCAGTTGCCCATAGCTGTGGACTTCTGAGTCATCCGAATAGTTTCCATGGAGGAATGTTCAAACTTAAGGCAAAATTTGATGCAGATTCGTTGCTCTAGTCACTCAGTCATTCTAATGCAAGGGCCACACAGTACACATGCTCACTTACTGGTGTCTGCCACCCGCACTGACAAGTACAGTGAAGTCATCATTGTTCACACAGGCACATTCCAGTCCACTCTTCTTGGCTGCCAGGTTACATATATGTCATGCAAACTGTTCTGTTATATTAACAATGGCTGGACTTTTTTGGATAGACCTTGTATAGTAGGTGAGAATCTTTTAAACTTTAACTTGTATTACTCTCAGGATCATTTGGCAAGATAGCTAAAGTCATTTCCACTTTACAAATGAGGAGTCTTATGCTCAGAGAAATGAAGAAATTTGCCCAAGGTCACATAGCTGGGGGTAAAAAAGGAACAGAAACAGATAGGTATCATTCAAAGCCCGTGCCCAGTGTAGTACCTACTCTGCTTTAGGGTCAGACAAGCTGCCCCTCCCAAGCCACTGTGGCTTCATTTGCCATATTGGGCTGACCCCAAAGCCCTCTCCTCCATTTGACCGAGAGGCTCACATAGCCAACCAACTGCTTTCTCAAAGTTGTAGGCAAACGTGGGCTACCCAGACCAAAACAACCACCTCTGTGACTAGAAAACCCAAAATGGCCAAAGTCAAACTAAATAGCTTCTCTTCCAAAAGCTACTCCTTCCACACTCAATCTCAGGAAACGACACCATCGTTCACTCCATTGCTCATTCCAGTAATGAAGAGGTCATCATTAACATTGTCCTCTCCCTTCCCCCTTTCACATCGAATTCATCATTGAGTCCTGATCATTCTGCCCCCATTGGTCTCGTCTTCCCACTGCACTGACCCACACCATTGCTGTCTCTTGTCTCTATTACTGCAAGAGCCTCCTAATAGACCTTCATGCCTCTGCTCTTTGCCCTTCCAATCCAGCTTCACTGCAGCAAACGCATACTGTCACACTATTGCTTAAATGATTTCCTGTGACTTTTTGGAGAATGTTCAAAATCTTTAACATGACTTATATGTCATGTTATAACATGTTTTGTGTCCTCATTACATCCTCTAGTTTTCCTTCACAGTATCTGTTACTTTTATGATGAACCATTGCATTATTTGTCTAATGGTTGGTTAGATGTGTCTCTATGTTAGAGTCCATCCCTGCATCCCAGGCCTCCCTCTGCCACTCACTGTCTGCGCTGGCTTGAGCAGGAAGCAAGATCACTACTTGTGTGCCACTGCCTATGGTACATCTTTGTTCATGTGTTTGTGTCCTCCACTGAACTCTGAGTTCCTTTGGGAAGAACTTGACCAGAAACCAAGCATGTCTGACCGCGGAACCTAAATTTCCCAATTCTTGCAGCAGGACACCAATTAGGAAAATAGTTGCGTAGATGAAGAAACTGAAGCCCAGAGTAGCAAAGTGATTTCCCCAACATCACACAGACCCAAAGCAAGAACTGTATAGCCTTTGGCTCTTAATCCAGGGCCTTTTTCTTCAGCCCACAGCCTCTCAAGCAGCAGCACCTGGCAGAGGCATGAGAGCTGAAAAGGCATATCCCATTTCTACCTTGAGTGTTGGCAGCACAACTACCAGATTTGGGGGGGGGTCTCTGCACCCCTGTTTCCCACTTAAATCTGTGTTACAGCTTTGCTGCAAATGAATTCTGCAGGTTGTCCTCACTAGTTCAAGGCAGAACTGTTCATGGCTCTTCAGGGGCCTGGGGTGGGGGGCTCTGGGTAAAAAAAAAATGCATCCCTGTGTGGCCCCAGGGAGCCATATGAGTTTTAGGTTACCACCTTGCAATCTTTGATATAACTTTCCTTGGCACCCACATAGGGCCCGGCTGCCACATACAGTACCTTCGGGCATACTACAAGCAGGCAGCTCTTCCAGCGGATGAATTGTGAAAGGGAGCTGTTCCAGGAGCCCACACAAACAGCCTTCCTTCCTCTGCTGGCTCGGCCTCAGTAGGGGGCTCTGGGCTGCCTCCTCTGCAGGGTGCCTGCCTTTGGCGCACACCCTGCTCCACTAGAAGCTGGAGCCTGCCAGTAGTTCTTTCCCTCCTCTGGCCACTGCTCTTTATCCTGTGTAACTTGTCCAAAGCTTATTTAGCACCTTCTTGTTAAGGTGAGGTCTAGAAAACGCCATCTCCACACGAACCTCCTAAATCACAGCTCTTTCTGTCCTGGAGTTCTTTAGGGAAACTTAGAGAAAGAGATAGAAAAATCCCAGGTTCTGGGGAGTTTCCCAAATTGTATCAATTCACCTCCTCTCAGGATGAGTCATGGGCACATTAATATCTTACTCCAAGAGTCTCCTAACAGGCCTTCAAGCCTCTGCATCCTTTCAATCCAGTCATCATTGTAGCAAACTCTTATTATCACTCTTCTCCCTAAATGATTTCCTATGACTCTTCAGAGATTGTCCAAAATCTTTAACAGGGGTCAACCTGGATGATGGGGAGAGGGACTCAAAGGAGAGGCAGTGGGTAAAGGGGATCCAGGGGTATCGGACTGAAGGTCAGGAGCCCTCAGCCTGTTCCTTCCCTGGTGTGTGATCTTGAGCAGGTCTTGCCCCATTGCGGGGCCTCACTCTCCCTGAAGATGGCCCTGGAGGTTGGCCCCAGTGATCACTAGGATCTCAGTCTGCGTGAACCTGTCTTGATGGGCTGTGTAAGGGGTGCAGTAAATGCCGAGAGCAGTTTCCCCAGTGTGGTACACACTACACACACACACACACACACACACGTCTTACGTTGACTTTTAGATGATCTTAGTTGGTTAGAGGGTGAAGACTTCCAACTCTAGTGGTTATATATTTTTAAATAAAGTACAGTGTATTAGGGAAAATGCATTTTTTTGTAGGGAATCATTTTTGTCAGACTCTTAGAAAAAGTATTCAGTAACAAAAGTACACGTGGCCTATAGATACAGCAAGACCCGTGAGGTCATTTTGCAAACCACTGATACTTGGGCAATACGGATTCAGAAAACACTCTGTGTCCCCTGAAGACATT
This sequence comes from Carollia perspicillata, assembly GCA_004027735.1. Lineage (NCBI taxonomy): Eukaryota > Metazoa > Chordata > Mammalia > Chiroptera > Phyllostomidae > Carollia > Carollia perspicillata. The sequence continues at coordinate 39,717 of PVKM010003495.1, read as the reverse complement.
TAACCTGCTTAACCTCCTCCGCACTAATCTTCTCCCATACTGCATACTCCATCAGGGCTCCTTTCACACCTTTTCTGTTGGGAAACACAGAAAATTGTATTGATCTTTATATTGGCAGGTATGTATCCTCCTTTGCTTTGGATCTGATTTCCTTCCCATGTCTACATGATCATTTCTCCGTGAAGGCTTCCATCGTGGGCTGCAGGAAGTGGAAAGTGGTGAGGTACCATTAAATACAGATAACCTTCAAAATTACAGAACAGAAAATCACACATGATGTACAGGGACTGACGTTAGCTTAGTCCTTTCCTAACTGATGAAGCAGTTTTGATGTATCCTTTCTTATATCATTTTTGTTCTCATTAATACAAGTCATAGCTACCGATTGGGGTAAATGTTATAATTATCCCCATGTCACAGACGGGGAAACTGAGGCATGAATCAGCAAGAGGACCTGCTCATGGTCACATGAGTTAAGCGTCCACTCTAAGTCTCCTGGCTCCTCTTTCTACAATAGGTTCCTTCTGTGTCACCATAATTTCTTTGTCTTGTTTAAAGCAAGACCCACAGCCCCTGAGTGGAAATGGAGAGAGCTGGAGCGGTGAGGTAAACGCTGGAAGCACGTGGTCCCCGCCCACCCGGATTACCCCACCGTTTCTCTCTGGCCCTTGGGCTGGCTGCCGGTGGCCTGGCTCGAGACCCACGTCACCGATGGCATCTCTGCCGCTGCCCGCAGGCGGGCTTTGAGGCTCCGGCAGCCTTCCCCGGGACGCCCGAGGTGCCTGCCGAGCCGCTGCCAGCTAGCTGGATGGACTTTTCACCAGCTTAAATCTTCATGCCTCTGTGAGCACAGCCTGTGAGCGCCCTTGTCAGCAGGGGCCACCGCACCCCGGGTGACCCCTCCCTGAGCCCCGCTTGCTCCCGGACTAGGGTCTTTGCAGAGTCCCTGGCCATCAGCCAGTGTGGGCAGGGCAGGGGGCGATTGCTCCTCGGCCCGGAGGCTGGCTGCTGGCCCCACAACAGCCTGGGCTTCTTCGGATCTCCCCAACCTCTGTTTCCGTGCTCTGGTCCTCTCTCCTCACTGTTAACCTGCGCTCTGGGCTCTGAGAACAGAAGTCTTTGGCTCCCCTAGCGCGGGGGCTGTGGGAGGTGTTGGGAACTGTGGTAGTCAGGTTTCTCTTTTAAAAAAAAGTAAGGGGGAAAAAAGCCTCCCTCACATTCTTAATTGTACAAGTAAGATATATACCCAGGACAGAAACACATGAAAAAAGAATAGCGTAAAGGAAAAGTACAAAAATTTATTCTAGTCATCCCTACCTCCCAACCAAGGACCACCACTGTTAACATGTTAGTGTCTGCCCTTTTCTGTTAGTGTGTGTGTAACACACACACACACGCACACATTTGGCCTATGAAACCACATATTGTGTTCTTTACCAGAAAAGAGGCACCAATAGTTACTGTTTTATTGGTTGGTTGGGTTTTATTTTTCTTCGTAGCAGTAAATCATGAACATGTTCTGTGCCTAATAATATTCTTCTAAAAGGGTTTTTTTTAATGCTTTTGAAAAACTTACTGATATGAGAAAGAAAGAGAGGAATTTATTGTTCTTATGCGTTTGGTTGATTCTTGTATGTGCCCTGACCAGGGCTCAAACCTACAACCTTGGCTACTGAGACGATGCTCTAACCAAGTAAGCTACCCAGCAGGGCTACAGTGTAATTTTTAATGGTTTATATGGCATCCCAATAAATGGTAAATATCATGATTTATTTAACCAATACTCTTGTTTGGCATTTTAGTGATTTGCCGTTTTTTCTACTGTAACAATGCTGTGATGAGTATCAAGAACTTACATTTTCCTGCATTATCTCTAATATAGAATATCTTAAATTCTTGGAAGTATAGTGCTACAGAGTCAAACAGTATGCACACATTTAAAGCTTTCCTCCAGCAGTTCTACAGTGGTTTTAAAACATAATTTCATTTAATGTGAAAACAGCATTAGAGCAATAATAATGACTTTCTGAAAAGATATATCATCCACAAACTCATTTCCCTGACAAAACTATTTTTTTATTTGCTTGTGTTCTTGTCCACATGAAAGAGAATTTTTCGTGATTGTGTTTATTAGACCTATGTTAGGTTACTATAATTCCCAGTCTCTCGGTATTCCCCAATTCTGGTTCCAGAGGATGAAAAACCTATTGGCCCAGTTCACCCTCTTTGAGTGGAGTCTTGCCCCAAAGCATCCCAGATGATGTTGGCTACTCTGGATCAGTTGCCCATCCCAGAGCCAAACGACTGTGTGCAGAGGAGGGGTCATAGAGTTACATGGCGCAGAACATGGTTGTTTAGGGCTGCTCTGCTCAGCAGGTGCCAGGGTGTTTCACCCAGCACCCGGTTCCTTGAAAAGGGATCATGGCTATTGTAGGTAGCCAGGCTTTAGTGTATAGTAATAATAACATTGATAAAATGATGTATCCTAGTGTTTGAATTATATGATAGCATATAAAGACTTCACACTTACCCAGTTTAATATAGGCATAATAGTATATCCAAGGGATAGACTGCAATTTATTTAAGCAATTGCCTATCGTTGGACATTTAAATTAATTTCTTTGGTTTTTAGTTTTTACCAGTTTGGAAAATTCCGTAATGAACAAAATACCAATACATACTTTTACTTTTTAAATTTTCCTGTTAGGGCTTTATCAATTAATAATGTGTTGAGCTGCAAGGAACAGACAGCTTCTCTAAGTGTCCTTTAAAATTAAGGGTTATTTTTCTCATATAACAAGTCACTAGAAGCGGATGACTGCTGGCTTTGGTTCCCTTGGCCTTTTTCTTCTGTTCAGGTTCTCGAAATGGCTGCTGAAGCTCTAGCTGTGACATCAGCTTTCAAGGCAGAAAAGATGGAGAGATAACGCCAGTCAGGTCTGCCTTTTTGTTTTTATCATCCCAGAATCATCCCCAGCAGACATAAACTTAATGCCTCTTTGGCTAGAATTGTGTTGTGTGGTCAACCCTGGTGGTAAGGGAGGCTGAGAATGCAAATATCCTTCCAGCCTCTTTATTTGGAGGCAGCAAAGAAGAAAAGAGTTGGTAATGTGCATTAAACCACCTCCCTGGTTCTGTCACAATGGCTTCTCCATGCGTTGGAGTGGCAGAAACCTTCCTTCAAATAAAATCTCGCCTGGGAACCTATTTGGAAAAACTGATGAAAGTGGAGTGCTTTGGTTGAGGTGAGGAGAGGAGCTTAGAGCTTTATGTGGTCAGCACCCTATCACCCAGTAGAAGGTATTTCCTGCTTTCCAGCTAGCTGTCCAGTACCCGTGTTATCTTGCAATTAGTCCCCTAAGGCTTCCTTTTGGAGGACTTCCTAAATGTATGCAGACTTGAGAGATACTGCTCATCTCCCATTAGAGAGCCAAAAACCCAGATTCTTCACCCCCCACCTTCAGCTTCCTTGTAAAACCTGAGACATGTGACTTAGGTTCAGTCAATCAGGCATTCTCTCCTGTCTTTGAGTCACGAGTACGTGACCGTGTGGGGGTGACTGGAGGTCATTTTCCTCTCAGCAGCAGTGCCGTGTGCGCCTGATTGTTCTGGCTCTGTGACCTGTGCTGTGGTTCCAGCTGCTTGGCCCTCTGGAATTCTCTTGTTTCCTGCCTGTTTTCAGAACCTGGTTGTATGGCCGAACTACCATGGATTCCATGAGCCTCTGAGTTTTTTTCAGGGCATTGACTTTTTACTTATAATAGGGTTAATTTCTCTTGCATATAGCCCAACCCCTGACAAATACATCATACTCTCTCCAGCAGTCCCCCAGACAACTCTACAGAACTTCTAAGGTTGCAAGTAGCATAGTTTAAAATCTGCTGCCTTAGGACAAATCCCTTGGAAAGGAATTAAGGGACAAAGGTACAAATAGTTTAAAGTTTCTTGATAATTATTGCCAAAGAGCATTCCAAAAGTATTGTGTAAATTTACTTAACCATAACCACTGGGTATTATTATTGTTTTAATTTTTGCTAGAATAATGGCAGGGACATGTTTCCTGTTAGTGTTTTAATTTTGCACATACTCGAGAATATTAAACTAAACACTTTTCCTTATGTTGATTTATGGTAATATTTTTATTTATGGAAGATGGCTGATTATTCAAGCTTTAATTTTTCTTTTTATGATATGAACTTCATATAATATAGATATTCATTCTTTGAATGTTACTGCAAACATTTTTCTTCACTGTTTTCCTTTTTGCTTTCATCTTTTTACATTTTTTTGTATAGAAAGCTTCATATTTTTATGTAGTAGAATCTGTTCTTTTCCTTTGTGATTTCTTCTTTTGGTTAATGTTTTAAAAGTTACAATTCCTCCAAAGATCTGATAGTCAATTCAATTTCCTGCCAGTTTTTCTGTGATTTGGCTTTTATATGTTTAACTCTTTAATCTGCCTGAGCTATATTTTTGAGTATCGTATAAAGGTATGAATCTAAATGAATACACTAGCTTTTAGACTGACACGCTTTTGTGAATAAGCCAAGCCTCAGCCTCTGAGTTTCTGTTTTTCTTTGTTCTGGATTCCAGTAATGCAAGGAGTATTGTCAGAGAGTTGGGGCTTGTTATTGAGAGAAATGTGAGTAAGATGGAAAAAGAACATGAGATAATTGACAGAGAAACAGAGAGAGAGAGTATGAATATGACTGAAACAGACACACAAATAGAAACAAAGAGAAGTCTCAAAGATCAAGAAGCCAAGGGAGGGAAACCAAGATCCAGTAGAAGGGGAGGGGGCCTTTGGAGGTCTCAGGCCTACAGCTTGGATTGCTGACCACCGAGGCTGTGGGAGTGACTGACAGAGGCTGAGATGATGTCACTAGCTGTGATGGAAGACGTCCCTCTGCCATTGTTTCCCCTTCCAGCTTTCACCTATATCGTGGGTTTGAGGAGTCCTTGCATTCCATTTAGAGACACCAATTTTCCCATCATTCTACAGTTGGCTCCAGGTCTGGAGGATCGCAGGGGCATAGAGGAAAACCTTTCCTCTCTCCGATCAGTAGTCCTTTTTTCTCTCTGGTCTGGCTTCAGACAAGCATTCAAGGAAGGATGAGATCCTAAAGACCAAGCATCCAGAATGGCCACCAGTGGAGGCTGTGCAGTGCATAAATATCAGCCTGGCTCTGAAGCCCCGCTATTAGCCTTATCAGAGGGGTTAAGGAATTGTGCCCATCAATAAGGGGTAAATATGAGATTAAATCCCTGGTTCTATCCAATTCCAAACCCTGTAGTTCTTCCACGAGCATAGAGATATTGGGCTTAGTCCATATCTCCCTTAGAAATTGGGCTCCAGAATGCCTTTTATGTCTGCTTCTCCGTATGTCATCTTCCCATCACTTCAGCCTACAGGGCTGTTTCTCACTTCTGACTTTCTTTCCTTTTTTATTTTATGTTATTTATTCATTTATTTTTAGAGGGGAAGGTGGGGAGAAAGAGAACAAAAGAAACATTGAAGTGTGCAAGCCAGACATGTGCCCTGACTAGAAACTGAACCAGTGAACCTTTGGTTCTCAGGCTGGCACTCAGTCCGCTGAGCCACACCAGCCGGGGCTCACCTCTGATTGTCTGTAGCTCAGGATTTGTTTAGCACTAAGACATTACTGATAGTTCTGGCTTCTACTCTTACCTAAATATCATAGTATTTTTGTCTTGTCTTGTCTTTTCAATTGAGTTATAACTTGGGACTATATTTCATCCCTTTGGATTTCCTACATTACATCACACTATACTGCTCCGTCACTGGTTCATTCATTCATTCAACAAATAGTTTCAGAGAACTTCGGGGTCAATATGGTGGCGTAGGCAAATACTTCTTGCCTCTTCACACAACCACATCAAAACTACAACTAAACTACAGAACAATCATTATTCAGAATCTCCAGAAACCAAGCTGAATTGAAGTCCTACACCTACGGAATTAAAGAAGAAACCACATCAAGACTGGTAGGAGGGACATAGCTGCGGAATGGGGTAGTTCCACATCCACATGTGGCAGATAAAAAATTGGGGGGATATCTTGGGATTGAGGGGTCCTACCCTATACCAGGACCCCTAGCCCAGGATTCCAGTGTCAGGAACATAAGTGCCCATAAGTGCCAGGGTAACTTCTAGAGACCCAGGCAATCCGTCTTAAAGGGCCCAGACATGGACTTACTCAGACTCCCTCCCTCTGAGCTCCAGTGCCAAGGCAGCAGCTTGAAAGATGCCAGAGGCATATGGGGAGGAACTGGATTGTCTGACATCAGAGCGAGAGCTGGTGGGGGAGGGGGAGCAGCTTTCTCCCAGAGAGGAATACTAAAGGCCATTGTTCTTTTTTTGAGCCCTGCCCCCATAGAGCAGGCAGGTGGGTGCCATACCTAAGATTCCTTCAACCTAGCTAACACCCTGGTGATTGCTTGAGGCTCTGTTCCACCCAACTTTTGTGTCCACCCAAGCTGTTTCCAGTGACTTTTCCCTATAAATGACTTGCCTTGGCTGATGCTATGGATTTTTCTAAATTCTCTCAGACAAGTAGCATCTGGCTCAGTGTGCTCTGTGCCTCTCACTAACTGGACCTCGGCCTGGCATTAGCAGCAGCCAGCCTTGGTTCAGAGCTTGGCCACACTTGGGCACCTCCAAGCCCAGCATATGTGACTCCAAGTAGCAGTCATATATAGATCACTTTATAGCTTATGCCAGGTGGTTCTAGACAGAGTACAGGTGGCAGCTGGCATTTGCCTGTACCTCTCAGGAGACCCCAGAGAATGTGCACCCAGTGGACAGCTATAGACTATATTGGGGCACCACTACCCAGCCACCTCCACAAGCAACACACTCAAGGTGAAGACTTGGTGGTCACCAGAGCCCTGATGAAGTAAGTCCTGCTCTGTGAAGGGGACCCGTGCACAGTTGATCCTCTACAGTGGTTGGAAATTGGTGGTCAGTGGTCACAGCCAGTTCTTGCAGCTGACTGACCTAGGTAAATCCCTCCCATTGATCTGCCAACAGCAACCAAGTCTCAACTATAAGAGGAGGGTGTCCTTGGCCCACACAGTGGGCACACCTCAAGTACCCACCTTGGGTGGTAGGGGAGGCTATGCCACTGGACCATACAGGACACCTACTACATTAGGCCATAGAACAAAGATACAGAGTCAAAGCAGCTCTACCTAATACATAGAAACAAACACAGGGAGGCTGCCAAAATGAGGAGACAAAGAAACATCATCCAAATGAAAGGACAAATAAAAACTCCAGGAAAAGAGCTAAATGAAATGGTGATAAGCAATCTATCAGATGCAGAGTTCAAAACACTGATTGTAAGGATACTCAAGGAACTTAGTGAGGACCTCAACAGCATTAAAAATCCAGTCAGAAACAAAGGATACAGTAATTAAAATAAAGAAAAAATTTTAGGGAAATAAGAGTAGAATAGATGAAGCTGAGAATCAGATCACTGATTTGGAACATAAGGAAGCAAAAAAAACAACCAATCAGAATAACAAGAAGAAAAAAGAATTAAAAAAATGAGGAGAGTTTAAGCAGCCTCTGGGACAATTTTAAGATATCCAACATTCACATCATAGGGGTGCCAGAAGGAGAGAAGAAGAGCAACAAATTGGAAATCTATCTGAAAACTTCCCTAATTTGGTGAAAGAAATAGACATGCAAGTCCAGGAAGCACAGAGAGTCCCAGACAAGATGTATGCAAAGAAAAACTGTGAACAGTAAAATGACAACAAACTCACAACTATCAACAACTGAACCTAAAAACAAAAACAAAAACAAAGAATACAACTAGAACTGGAACAGAATCACAGAAATGGAGATTACATGGAGGGTTATCAGTGGGGGAGTGGGAGGGGGAGAGAGGGAGAAAAGATACAGGGAATAAGTAGCATAGATGGTAGGTAGAAAATAGACAAGGGGAGGTTAAGAATAGTTTAGGAAATATAGAAGCCAAAGAACTTATATGTACAACTCATGGACATGAACTAAAAGGGGGGAATGTGGGTGAGAGAGGGGTGTACAGGGTGAAAGATCAAAATTATGAACATTAAAATGTCAATAAACACACAAAATAAAATAAAATAAAATAAGATAGTTTAAAGCTCCCATCCATCTAATACATCTCTAACTGTAAAGGTCTTTTACATGTTCCAGTAAATCATTACACCCTCATCCCACCCAATGAGTACCTATTACAGTTATTCTCATGTTAAAACACTGCAAAGCAGAGAAAAGAGGTTTAGTGATCTACCGTAAGCCGTTCAGTTTGTCAGTGTTGGGGATGGGATTTGACATCAGATTTTCTTCAAAACCATTGCTCTTTCTATGGTGCCAACACGCCCTTTGGAAAAACTTTCATCTTCTAAATGGGATAAAACAGATCAGCCCCTCAACCTCTCAGGTGACTGATCTATAAAAGAAAGACTAGTGAACATCTCTCATTTGTGTTTCCCCAGCATCCATTCTCCATTTTTCTGATCGCGTCGATACTGTCACCTGGGAATTTCTTAGAATTCTCAACTCATGGGTTTTACCCCAGACCTACTGAATCAGAAACTCCTGGGTGGGGCCCAGCAGCCTGTGTTTTAACCAGCCCTCTCGGTGATTCTGATTCATACTGAAGTCTGAGAAGTACTAGCCCAGGGGAAGGAATGGAAGTGGACCTGCCTTGCAAACAAGTACCAGGGGAAACCCTGGTTAAGACCCGTCATATAGCACAAACACATCGGAAAGACACAGAGATTGAAAGACTCCTGAAGATACTATCTGAGTCTAGTTGCTCTTGAAATTAGACCAACAACTGTATCATTTAGTTACATGAACCAAGACATTCTTTTTATTTCAGTTTGAGTTGAGTTTTTTGTCACTGGCAACTAAACAAGTCCTGACTGTCAAGGGCAACGTTTAGTTCTCCTTATGTTTCCCAGTGAAGAGGTTCTTTTTGACCATTGGTTCTCAGAGTGTGCTCCCAGGATAAGCAGCACTAGCATCACTAGAGAACTCATTAAAAATACAGCTTCTCAAACCCTGTGGCAGACCTACTGAATCAGGGTTCTGGGGTGGAACACAAAAATCTATAATAATCCCTCCAGGTGATTCCGATGCCCAGGAAAATTTGGAAATTACCGGAGTAAGACTCCTAGCCTCTCTCCCCACCCCTTTTTCGTCCTTCTCTATGAAGAAGGTATGAGTTATCTAATTAATCAGTTTGGGAGGATGATCTGGGAATGCTCAGTTTAACTCCTTCCTTTTGGGGGGGAGAGAGGTGGGGTGAGACAGCTTGACCCACAGGGGAAGTTGTTTGCGTTCCCCTATGTGCTTGCTACCAGTTTTGTGGCGGCAGTTCCCTGCAGTTTTTCCAGCCTTGCCTGTGGCTCAGTGTGACAAGTATATTCTGGGAACAGTGTCCGCAAGGCCATCTGACCTCATATCTAACCCATATACTTCAGTCTGGCCCTTATCAGTAATATAGCTGACATCTGGATCTCCATCTGTGGGTTTTCTTTGTTTTCTCAACTGGTTCAGAACTTGGATGAGGAAGAGGGCTATTTATTGAATCCCCTAATGCCCCAACAATGACTAATTTGAGGAGAGGGGTGCATTTCTCAGGCCCTTCCCCCTTGTAACATGCAGGACACCTTGTCTCACGGGTTCTCTCCAGGGCTCCCTGTGCCCTGTGAAGAAAACCTTGTTTGTTCTCACCAGACTACTGGTGTTGCGCTGTGGGAGACACAAGTATCCCCTGCTCCCTGGGGCAGAGGAGGGAAGATTACAATCTCCAGGCATTTCCTTTCAGTTCTCTCCTGAAACACTGTAATTCTGTGGGGCAGGAAGAGGGCCTAGAAACCTCCGCATTCTAAAAGCTTCCTGGGAGCTCTGTGCCATGGCTTATTATCGGGTTCTACCAGCCGTCTAACGTAAATCCATATGGCTACATTTGAAGCACCCTTCTGTTTTGGAGGATTATCATTTGAAAGAAAAAAACAGGCTTCCCTCCTCTCTTTTCTACTCCTTTGGTCTTTTCTGTGATTCGCAAATCTTTATAACAGCCATAGACCTGTTTGGAGCTCTGTAAATCAGACCTGGGTGCTACAGGAGCTCATTTTCAGGGCCCAGCCCCTTTAGAGCAGCAGGCGTGCCTCTCTTTGGAAGGCTGTTGCAGGAAAGAAAGACACAAAGCCGCCATTACAGTTCAACCTGAGTGGTAGAGGACAAGTACTTTCTACACAGCGACCTGTTTCTCAGTCTTCCTGGAATAGTTAATTCTTCCAGATTATCAAACGACCATGTATTTTTACATAGATCATATATGTACAGCTGCTTTACATAGCTAGAACATATATGTGTAACTTTGGCTTCTACTTTGTCCATATCATTAAAAATTGTTCATAGACATAATTTTACATTTTTATAACTTAAATAAAAATCGGACTTCATTAAAATGAAAATCTGTGCCTCAAAGAACACTATCAAGAGAGTGAAGAGCCACAGAATGGGGGAATATATTTGCAAATCATATATCTGATGAGGGCTTAATATCCAGAATATATAAAGCACTCCTACAACTCAACACAAAAAGACAACCCCACTAAAAAATAGGCAGAGAACTTGACAGTTCTCCCAAGAAGACATATGAATTGCAAATGCGCAATGAAAATGTGCTCTACATCATTAGTCATTAGGGAAATGCAAATCAAAACTATAATGATATACCACTTCACACCTAGGATGGCTATCATAAAAAATGGAAAATTACAAGTGCCGATGAAGATGCGGAGAAATTAGATTCTTTGTACATTGCTGACGGAAGCGCAAAATGGTGTAGCTGCTGTGGAAAACAGTTTAGTAGTTCCTCAAAAAGTGAAACAGAATTGCTATTTGACCCAGCAATCCTACTCTTCAGCGTACACCTGAAAGAGCTGAAAGACGTCCTTGCACACAAAGATCCACGGCAGCATTATTCACAACAGGCAAAGGGTGGAAATAACCCAAATATTCACCAATAGAGGGATGGGTAAATGAATTGCAGTGTATCCTTGCAATGGTTTACTATTCACGTAAAAGGGAATGAAGCACGAATGCGTATGTACTACAGCGTGAAGGAGCCTTGAGACATGATGCAAAGTGAAATAAACCACACCTCAAAGGACACGTATCGTATGATTCCATTTATGAAATGTCTAGAATAAGAGAATTCATAGAGACAGAAAGTAGATTAGAGATGATCAGGGATTGGAGATAGGAGAGAATGGAGAATTACAAAAAGAAAAACAGAAAATAAAAGAAAGATAAAGAAATGTGTACAGGAAAACTGAAAGTAGAAAATAAAACTCACCTGTGATCTCACTACCTAGGATAACTGAATATCCTGCCAGTCTTTTTTTTAAAAAATATGTACATGGTGGTCAAGTACAAAAGCTCTAAAACTCAGACCGTCTGGATTCAAATATATACTCTGCCATTTACTAGCTAGGACATCTCTATGCTGCAGCTTTCGGAAAATACAAATAATAACAGAACCCACTTCAGATGATTGATTTGTGGATTAAATTGGATAATGTTTTAAGTGATTAGTACAGTGCCAGGCTCATGGTCAATGCTCAGTAAGTGGTAGTTGTCATATATTTATTTATATTTTATCACACTGGAATTATACTAAACATACTGTTTTGTATCCCACTTTTCTCATTTTCTGGTATAAATAAAAATTATTTTTAATGGCCACATAGTCTTTCATGACACAGCTGTACCGTCATTTAACCAAGTCCCTGTTGTTGAGTATTTAGGTGGTGTTAAACTTTTCAGTATTTTACAAAATGCTGCAGTGGACATTCTTGCTTGATTTTTGCTGGCAGACGTTCCCGGGAAGGGCGGTATGGTTTTGGCGTTGCTCTGCTTTCTGGGTCCTGGGGCTTCCAAGGCTGTGCACCATGTTGAGGCCTTAGCTGGCAGATGGAATCTGCGCTCCAGTCATTCTTCGGTGTTGTATCTCTAGGCAATGCCTGGGGCTGCTCTTTTCTATCTAGGCCTTTGCTTCCTCCTCTGTGAAATGAGTGCCTTAGTGGGGAAGATCTTAGGGAGGCTTTCCTGCTCTGTGTTTCCCAGACGATTCTCTGCTAAGCTGTGGATTCCTCCAGCCCTGTTGTGGCCTTCTTCAGGGGTGTGTGTGCACACGCTTGAGTGTGTGTTTCAGTTTCTATTCTTAGCAGCGTGATCTTTAAACAAGGAATAGATTTGTGTGTCTGTCTCATCTCAGATGCATGCAGCTCCTGTGGGGCTGTTTCCTTCTCCACCAGCCATTCATTCACATTAGAAGCAGCGGCCCAGGAGTAGAGGGCGGGCTGGGGAGAGGGGGTTGAAGAGGGGAAAAGTGGGACAACTGTAATAGTATAAACAATAAAATATTTAAAGAAGAAAAAAGAGCAGTGGCCCATTAAGAAACTAAGTGGATGGTACTTTTCCGTCAACCAGGATAAGGATCAAACGCTCTCTGATTTGGGGGATAGCCCTTTTCTGTCACCAGGCCTGGGATCTATCTGACTCAGCTAGAGATGAGGTCAGGGGAATCTTGGTTTCAGCACCTCCCTCCCCACTCCACTCCCAGATCCTTTCTCTGGGATGGGCCAAGGATGGTATTTCGGCAATGGTGACTTTTAGAGATGATGAGTAACCAACATTCCAGAAGAGAAGGTCATTGTTTGTCCTGAAATGAAGAGTGGACATGAATGAGTCTGCTCTTCTCCAAGAGTTCGCAATTATGGAAGTGTCTCAGAGTTGCCTTGGATATTTAAATTACAAATGCAGATTCTGGGCCTGTAACTTCAGAGATTCGTATTTATTAATTGTGAGGTGGAGCCCAGCTTCTTCATTTTAAGGCACTGCAGGGGATTCAGATGCACATCCTAGGTGGAAGGCATGGGCATGCAGTACTAGGATTTGCAAACTCCTAAAGCTCACAAAGGCCAGGCAGGCCCCATCGGACAGGTGGGCTGTGACTCGGGAGTGCTGGTGTCTGAAGGACAGGAGCGTCCACACCTTTTGTCAGGGGCACCCTGTACTTACCTTTAGCCAGTTGTCATATGATAACACTGGCCTGGTGTTGCTAGATATTTCATTTATTTTTTTTTCCAGGAAGAGTAAGAAATCCATATTTGTTTATAAAATATCCTACTTTTAAATATTGGAGATCAGTTCAAACTTTAAAAAAAAAAATTCATTTGTGGGCCAAAACCTATTGTTGGTCAAATCTGGCCCTGAATCTGCCTGTTGAAATTTCTTGACAACTCCTTACCCAGATACTTGCTCAACTTCAGTCAAAATGATGCATTCAACAGCCTTCTTGATTGACGGCATCTCGCTGTCTTTGTGCTGTGAAACTCTGAGGGGTTCTGGACAACACTGGCCTTGGAATTGGGCAAAGCGCTCTGAGCAGGGCCCTCGGGGACCTTGTGTCCTGCTAACTCACAACTTGCTAGGTAACATGGGGAAAGAAATTCCTTCCCTAGTCACTGGATTTCTTTTGTCAAGGTAAGGAGGATTATCTCTATTGTTCTTCCCAAGATTCTGGGTTATTATGTACTCACCTCTTAGCCCTCTACTTGAGAGTGAAACTTTTCAGATTAAGATAAGAATTCATCTTTAATTGGCTTGAATGATAACTAGTTCTTTCTCTCTCATATGCTCCTATGCCTTCAACAATTTGTTTCTGCAGGAAGTATCTTTTTGCTGTAGGCTTTTGGGCTATTTTCTGAGGGCAAGAAAGTGTTTTGGAATAGAATAACTAGGTGGCTTTTTACTTGATGAACACTTGATTTTGAGGGTTCACTAAAGGAATAGAATTGATGAGGGACATCTTGAAGTAAAAAAAAATTAAACAAATTCTTATCCTAGGACATCCTTATTGATTTTTGGAGTGAGGGGAAGGGAGGGAGAGAAAGAGAGGAAGAGAAACACTGATAGACTGCTTCCTGCATATGTCCTCACTGGGAACCAAACATGCAACCTAGGCATATGCCCTTACCAGGAACTGAACCCATGACCTTTCAGTTTACAGGATGACGCTCCCAAAAACTGAGCCACACCAGCCAGGACAAAAGACATTTTCTTTATTTCCTTTTTTTTAAAAAAAATTTATTTATTTTATTTTTTAGAGAGAAGGGAAGGGAGGGAGAAACAGAGGGAGAAAAACATTGATGGTTCCCTTCCAAATGTGCCCCTACCAGGGACTGAACCAACAACCCGAGCATGTGCCTTGACCAGGAATCGAACTGGCGACCTTTCAGTTTGCAGGAGTCTGCCCAACCACCTGAGCCACACCAACCAGGGCAAATATACATTTTCTCGTTAGCTCATATAAAACCCTGCAATTGATTCTTTTCACTTCATAGCTTTATTGAGATTTAATTCATATATCATAAAATTCACTTTAAACATGTATAAATCAGTGATTTTTACTCTATTGACAGAGTTGTGCAACCATCACAACTATCTAATTTCAGAACATTTTCATATCTCCAAAAAGAAACCCATACCCATTATCAGTTACCCCTCATTGTCCCCTTAGCCCCCTGACAACCACTAATCTGTATTTTCTGTCTCTAAAGATTTTCTTATCCTGGACCTTCATATAATATTTGGTCATTTGTGACTGGCTTTTTCATTTAGCGTATTTTCAAGGTCCATCCACATTGTAGCTTGTATCAGTACGTCATTCCTTTTTACTGCCAAATAGTATTCCATTAATGAATATACCACATTTGGTTTATCCCCTCATCAGTCCATACACATTTGAGTTTTCCCACTTTTAGGTTATGATGAACAATTGTACTATAAATTTGCATGTACAATTTTTATATGGACAGATGTTTTAATTTATCTTGGGTATATATTTGGGGTGACATTTCTGGGTTATAAACTCTATGTTTAACTTTTGAGGAAATGCCAGACTGTTTTCCAAAGCAACAGCACCCTTTACATTCCCATCAACAGTGCACGAGGGTTCCAGTTTCTCCATATTTTGGTCAAAATTCCTTGTCTTTTTGATTATAGTCGTCCTAATGGGTGTAAACCGGTGTCTTATTGCAGTTTTGATTCTGCAGTTGAATCTGCTCCTTAGCAGCCTGACGTAGGTCCTGTGCCCACTCTTTAGTTAACTACGGTGGCCAGTGGAGATTTAGAATCTTAAGTGAATTTGAGTGAACTCTGGAACTGGGGGTGGATGTCAGTCACTCCGAAACTTACAGAGGGGAAATTTGGAGATACCATTTGAAAGCAAGGAGAAATGGACTCCTGGGGGTCAACTAAAGCATGTTTTTTACAGGTCGGGTTCGCTTGCTTGGTTTCAGTGTTGGAATTGTCCTGTATACAAGGATCATAGTGGTTCAGAATAGGAAGGAAAGAAAATCTTGGTCAGGGCTCGGCAGAAAAGCAGCTCAGCAAATAGGTTGTTGAAATAGGTTGTGCTGAAAACAGATTTCCCCCTGAAAACTTTAGTCACTGACACATAGGTGCTTACCAGCTTGTATTTATTACTGTATCCTCCTCATTTTTTTTTCCTGGTCAAACTGGCAGTAGGCTCAGACCCCTGAGAGCTCCTCTGCCAGATGCCAAGCCACAGAATACTAAGGAATGCATTACAATTGTTTTGGGACCTATGTCTAAATAGCTGTGGCTAGTACAGTTTTGTTTTTTCATTCAGGGAATAACTTTCATTTGGATATTTTGGAGATTTGATAAGCTTTTCTGATTACCAAAAGTTTTTGACAAGAGACAAAGATTTTGGGTTGTACTTTATTTATTTATTATAATAATTATTTTCCTTGACTTTAAAATGTATTTTATTGATTATGCCATTATAGTTGCCCCAATTTTTCCCTTTGCCCTCTTCCATCTGGTACCCCTATTCCCTCCAGCAATCTCCCCTTAGTTCATGTCCATGGGTGGTGCATGTAAGTTCTTTGGCTTCTTCATTTCCTATGCTATTCTCAACATCCCCCATCTCTTTTGAACCTACCAATTATGCTTCTTAATCCCTGCACATTTTCCTCCATTCTCCCCCTTCCCCTTCCCAGCTGATAACCCTCCAGATGATCTCCATATCAATGATTCTGTTCCTGTTCTGGTTGTTTGCTTAGTTTTTTTTGTTTGTTTGTTTGTTTTTGTTTTTTGGTTTTTTTAGATTGAGTTGTTGATAGTTGTGAATTTGTTGCTGTTTTAATGTTCATAGTTTTTATTTTCTTTTTCTTAAATAAGTCCTTTTAACACTTCATGTAATGGTTTGGTGATAATGAACACCTTTGGCTTTACCTTGTCTGGGAAGCACTTTTTCTACCCTTCCATTCTAAATGATAGCTTTGCTGGATGGAGGAATCTAGGTTGTAAGTCCTTGTTTTTTTTAAATCACTTTGAATACTCCTTGCCTGTAAAATTTCTTTTGAAAAACCTGCTGAAAGTCTTATGGATACTCCCTTGTAGGTAACTCTCTGCTTTTAAGATTCTCTATTTATTTTTAACCTTTAGCATTTTAATTATGATGATGTCTTGGTGTGGTCCTCTTTGGGTCCAACTTGTTTGGGACTCCATGTGCTTCCGGGACTTGTATGTCTATTTACTTCATCAAATTAGAAAAGTTTTCTTTCATTATTTTTTCAAATAAATTTTTAATTTCTTGTTCTTCCTCTTCTCCTTCTGGCATCCTTATGATTTGGATGTCAGTATGTTTGGAGACCCAGAGGCACCTTAGACTATCTTTGTTTTTTTTAATTCTTTTTGCTTCTTGCTGTTCTGGTTTAATGCTTTTTTCTTCCTTATGTTCTAAATCATTGACTTGAATCCTGGCTTCATCCCCTCCACTGTAGGTTCCTTGTAGATATTTCTTTATTTCACTTAGTGTAATCTTCATTTCTTCTTGGGTCTTTTTTGTTATGTTGCCATACTGAATTAATTCTTTGAACATCCTGATCACCAGTGTTTTGAACTCTGCATCTGGTACATTGCTTATCTCCATTTGGCTTAGTTCTTTTTTGGGGGTTTTGTTCTGTTCTTTCATTTGGGCCATATTTCTTTGTCTCTTCAGTTTCAGAGGGCAGGGATATTGATTCCCGCTACATTCACTTATACTGCCATGCATATAGAGATCATCACTTTTCATTCACAATCAATGGTATGCAAACTCTCAATAAATTAAAAATCATATGACACAATGCTTACCTTCCCAGCTCTGACTTTTACATATATAGTTTCCTTTTCTTTCAATTATTTGTCTGCCTATATTATTTATTATTCAGGTCTTTTAGGAAGCTTTCCATGACCACCCAACTCTGGGGCGAGTGCTTCTGCTATGAGTGCACACGCTACCGGTGCTTAGTAGTTAGGTACAGCCCTTATCCTTATGCTATATACTTTGCCTGTTGTCCCAGCCATCTCTCCCATCAGACTATAAGTTCCCTGAGGGCAGGGATATTGTTTTGTTTATGATAGGATCCCCAGCACAGTGCCTGGCATGTAGTGTGCAAAGAAGTACATCCTAATCTCTCACGCATACTCTCCTCTTATAAGTTACCATATATTTCTCACATGTAAGCACAGCCACTAAAACACTCTCCTGACAGGTACAAAATCTAACATTCACTCTTGTCCAGGCATACTCAGTCACTGACTTATCCCCCGTGGCTCAGACTTTGCCACATTCCTCACACACTGTCACCACCACAAGTTCATCACACACGCAATACTGTGACAGAGTTCTAGTCCTCAATCACTGCCACACACTGTTTTTCACATAATCATGGTCACCATCTGTACTCTTAAAACAGGATATTTATACTCCCACAAATGGAGTTAAGATGACAACAGCGCTACTTTCACACATGCCTTCACATACTGTAGTTTTCATGCACATAATCCCTGACAATCCCTGACATACACAGAAGACACACTGTCTTCTTTCTATTCTCACTTGACACCCTCTCTCTCACGTACTCACACACACACTCAACAAGGGGAATTAGGGGCCACATCCCCGAGGTCTAGACCCTGGGTCAGCTCGGGAATCTCAGCCCGGGAATCTCAGCCCGGCCCACTTGGCCCCGCCCCAACACGCCCCCTCATGCATATGCAGCACCTCAGAGCATCAGCCCGGCCCCCAGACGGCCATTTGTAGCGGCGCTGGAGGCTGTGTTCGCCAGGCGCTACGGAGTCGGGTGGACTAGCGCGCCCCTCGACTGCTGCTGCTCCGGGTCCTTGCGGTTATCCCGCTTTTCCGCACCTCGGGCGGGACTTGGCCGGCTAGGGTGCTGCGCTGCCTCACGCACCAGCGTTCCCAGCCATTCCGGGCGCCCGGGACCCCCGCCCGGCTGCTCGCCCACAGCCCGCCGGCTGCACGCGAACCCGGAGCCGGGCCTAGGGCGGGCGGTGGCGGCTCGGCGTGGCCGGGCTGGGCTCGGTAGCGTCCCCATGGCCGCGGCCGGCTGGCGGGACGGCTCCGGCCAGGAGAAGTACCGGCTCGTGGTGGTCGGCGGGGGCGGCGTGGGCAAGTCGGCGCTCACCATCCAGTTCATCCAGGTGCCTAGAGCGGGCCTGCCCGGGGTGTTGGGGTGGTGGCGGGCGGGGGATCACGCTACCTGTGGCGAGGCGGCTGCTGCGACCCCGCCCCGGAGGTGCTGCGCGGGCTGGGGGCCGACTTGCTGGGGGCGCGAGGCTGGTTCTTTCCTCCAACCCTACGCCTGCGACCCCGCGCTCCTGTCTGCCTGGCGCCCTATTCGGCGTCCAGGGAGTCGGGCTTCTAAGGAATGTGGCCCTGAGGGCGGAGCTGGGAGGGTAGGAAGCGCCGATCCACCTTATCGCTCCAGCCGAGGCCCGTGCCCTCCCGGAGAGGCAGCCCCGCTGTGCTGGGCTTCCTGCTGGGAGGGCTGGGCCCGGGCGCGGGGCATCGGGCGTGGGGCTGGAGCCCCTAGTGCTGGATTTTCAGCTGTTCCGGCCACCTCCTGGACCGTCGGTGCAATCGTGGTGGCAACTTGGCTGCGGCTCCGCGTGGTCTCCCGGTTCTCCGCACACGCTGAGCCAGAGCTGCCAGTTTTAAGCAGTGTGTTGTTTCTCTTTGTGTGTGTGCTTTTCTTTTAAGTAATCTCTTAGGTAATATGCCCGGGTGGGAGTGTGTGATAATGCCCCAGGGAAATGGTGGCTTCTAGGAGGACAAGAATGTTCTCCGATACGGGTGAGACCAACTCCCAGGAATTCCTGGTGCCTTCCTCCTAGCTGTGTCAAGGTAAAGTTTGGGATGGGCCCGACTAGGAGGTGGCCGACCCAGTCGAGCATTCTCTGTCCGTTCCAACCACCCTCTCCTCCACCCCTAGCCCTCTCTGATAGCTGGAGGCGGAAAGTCAAGGGTTGTAAAGAAAAGGGAGGTGGAATTCTTCATTCTTGGGATTCATTCTTGGTGAGAGGTTTGAGTGATCATTTTTGGGATTTTTCAAAAGTGAAACCCAGGTATCTCTCTGCTTTTGTTAACATAAAAGGTGTGGTGTATGCTGGGAGAGAACGAAGGTACCTCACTATAACAGGTAACAAAGGTATTCTTAGTATATAGTGAGTACCGTTAAGAGGCTTTGGTGAGATATTTATTTCTGGTTTACGTTCACCCATTTGTTGTCATTTGGGATACTGGAATAGCTTATTTCGTTTCACTTAATGTTTATAGTGACATTAAAATACAGAGTACTAAAACGTAAATGTGATCGTTACTTTTCACATTGACTAAATGAACAGTAATTGATGTTATGCTATTTCAAGGTATTAAGAAACTGCTTCTTAAACCTTTATATCCAGGAAGAGAAAATGTTTACGTAATGATCATTTACAGTATGCCCATTAGTGGGTTAACAAAATTACGCTAAGAGGTGAGGTTGGTTTAAGTTTAGCAGGCTGCAGAATCAGGGATACTGTCATGTTGCTATTTCCCTAGGGCTAAGGAGAGACATGAAGTTAGTGATGGCAAAGCAAAACAATTTATAGCTAACGCTTTCTTTGGGGATTGCAGTTATTGGGGACGAGAGTGTTGTCGAGGAGTGAGAGAGTAATACTGAGTTCCAGTATTAATTAAGAATGTTACTTAAAAGACTTAAACCACAAATATTTCTGTAGTTTTTTTGGGGGAGGAGCCATCTGTATGTATATGAACGTGAGCGTATGTGAATTATTTAATTAAAGCATTGGAACCTTTTGCTTGCTTTCTAATTATTTTCTAGCATTCATTTGTTAAATACCTCCTTTATGAATATAAATGGACCTAGGTGCTGTAGATGGTATAAAAGAAATAGAGGAGGCGTGTATGCATCGGGAAGACAGATAGTTATACATGGAGAAATTGTGTGAGCTTTGTTGAGTCAAACAGATTTAAGTGCCTAGTCTTGCTCTGTTATTTATTCGCTGTGAGAACATTGCCAAAGTACTTTGCTTCTCTGAGCCTCAGTTTTCTCTTTAGTAAACTGGGTTTGATCACACATTCTTTATAATCCTTTATGGGAAACTTCCTGTAGTATGTACTCCATTAATGATGAATATTATTACAAGTTTTTATGTGTACAGTTCTGTAACACATTTAAATGCAAAGGGAGTTCAGAATCAGGGAAAAGTCATTTTGCTGAGGGTTGGTTGGTAAAAGTACTACATGGCCCTGGCTGGTGTGGCTCAGGTGGTTGGAGAGTCCTCTTGTGAACCTAAAGGTTGAGGGTTCAATCCCTGGTCAGGGCACATATTTAGGTTGCAGGTTCAAACCCTGGTCCAGGTATATCTGGGAGGCAGCTGAGCAATGTTTCTGTCTTTTTCTCCCTGCCTCCTGTCTCTCTTCCTTCTTCTCTCTGCAAGCAATTAAAAAATGTCCTTGGGTGAGGATTTTTAAAAAAGCACGATATAGGGTGGGTAGTGGGGAGAGAGATTATGTCTTGTGTGAATATGGGGAGTCATGTATGCTAGCTTTGTGAGAGGAGGCAGGCAGGAAGCGGTGTGGGAAAGGCAGTTAGTTGACTTGGGGCCAGTGAAAGGAAGAAACATAGGGTGGACAGAATTTTAGTTTCATGTAATCATAGGCCAATTTTACTTAACCTCTCTGTACCTCAGTTTTACCTATCTATAAACTGGGGAAATACAAAGTACCACATATCATTGTTGTGTAAATCAAGTGAGTTAACGTGTCAAGAGCCTGGAATTGTGTCTAGTCCATAGTAAGGCTACAGGCATTACTGTTTTTATTATTGTTCTATTTATCTTAGGTTATGGAGCTAATGTGACAGTAGAACTGCTGTTTATTTTCTGGCTCCTGGAAAATTGAAATTCATTATGCTTTGATTGTCTAGCGTAGTCATTGGAGGGAGAGGACACAGCAGGAGGATAAGAGCCTTAACAAGTGGAAGTCCGTTCGTTTGGGGGCAATTCAAGAAGGCATAAATTGGTTTTACTTATTTTTTAAGACTTCTGAGATTAAAAAAGTGTTTTTATAGTGCTCAATATATATTTTTCTATTTTATAATCTTGAGCAGAAAAATATAGTGGATTTGGGAGTGGAGAAGTTAAAAACAACTTTGCCTTTAGCCCTGACTTTCTTTAACTTTAGCTCTACTTGTTGTCTTCTGTGCTTATGAAGGGCAGCAAAGTTAGGAAATTAAGGCAATAATTACTTAATTGAGGTGCCATTTCCTCTTTAAAATGTGAATATAACATCATAAAATATTGTTGTTAAGAGTATATGTGTGTACTTGACTTCCTTTATGTTATTCATAGATTTTTGGAGAATGTTTTAAGTTCTCTTGGTAAATGGAGTACCTAAGTGGTGAATAAACTCTGGTTAGGAAATTATCTTAAACATTGTAGAAAGTGAAGTTAGAGAGAACGTTCGATATCTGGGTTCTAGGCTTTCCCTACTCAGTTGACAGTGGGGAGTATCTAATCTCCCTACTCTCTTCAGGGCTTCACTTTCCTCATGAAATACTGGGTTTTAGTTGAACAGATCTCTGCATCTTGCAAACTCAAGGTTCTTACTTAGTTAACTAACTGTGTCGGTTAAGTTTCTTAGGTTCTCCAAGTATGCTTCCCTATATGAAAAGGGAACTAATTGTAGTACCTGTAGGATTTTGGGAGAAAATAAACTTACATGAAAATACGTGCAAATCATTTAATACAGTGCCATCTACAGAGTAAGTAATAATTGTTACCTAGTTTTATTTGCTGTTAACTTTTGTATCTTGTTCCTCCAAAACAAAAATTGTGATTTGTTCATTTTTCCTTGATACAAAGGTAAGAGACATATCTGGTCTCTTAAAGTCGTCAACACCCTCCCCTCCTTTCTCCTCCCACCCTCATAATCCCTCCTTACTGCCCTGTGGTTCTCAGGTGATGAACCATGATCCCTTTTCAAGTTGGGGAAATTCTTTTTATCAGCTGGGGGTTAATTTTGGGGAATGATGTTGTAATCATTGGGGTTTTGAGTTAATGCTAATCTAGCCGCTCTGAGAAGAGACCCAATGTGTTTTACAGAAATAGAGAAATTTCCCAGCTTCTGTTACTTATTTAAGCATCCTGACTTTAATTCAGTAGTTGTCAGATTTTGAGCTGTATCGGGGGTAGCTGATTTCTCACATACTGAGTTTTAGTCAGTCCTACAACTTGTTAGGCTGTACCTGGTGCAGACATTGCTTTTACCTGGAGTTTGTCTTGTTTTAAAATTTCACTTATGGTTTTAGGAACTATTTGATGATTTTATTTATTTATTTTTATCGAGAGGGGAAGGGAGGGAGAAAGAGAGGGAGAGAAACATCGATGTGAGAGGGAAGCATAGATTGGGTGCCTCTTCAATGTGCCCTGACCGGGAATCGAACTGGTGACCTTTTGCTTGGTGGGGTGATGTACAGCCAACTGAGCCACACCAGTCAGGGCTAGATTTCGTCATTTGCTGAATGCTTTTTAGCAGAGATCCTAAAAGAGATTTCAAGATTTAATGTATTTGTGTTCACAGTTATTTGATCCACATGGGAAGATTTAGGTTCCTGAATTGCTGTTCTGTTGTGACATCTTGAAGACACAGCCTGCAATTACAAATCATTTAAAATTATTTTTATCTGTGAATTTGAAACTATACTGTAGACTTCTTTTTAGTGTGCAGATTACTGGTTTACATTTTCATAGCAATTTACAAATGAATTCTTAGTATTGAAAAATAAGACATCTCTCTCAGTGGCGGTGCTTAACAGAGATTTCCTCATTTTGGCAACAGTCGAAATGGTTCTGCTGGCAGTTACTAGACACAAGTGCCAGGTACTCAAGGAAGAGCACGGTCTTCTTACAGAAGGTGACTGCTTTTGTCAGAGGAGGAACAAGGAAATTCTAACCTAGGATTTCTAAAAACTCATTTCTTCTAACCTGTGTGTGTGTGTGTGTGTGCCCATCCCTCCTGGGATGTGGAAGTTGCAGGAGTGTAGTGAGGACACTTCTGCTGAGTACTTCAGAAACCCTGCTTTCGACCGGCAGGCTGGGATGGGATTTTTAATTTGTGTGTTGTTGCTAAAGTGTCATGGGTCTTTCTTAAGCTTTGAAATAAAAGCAGTCTGTTTATTTTATTTTATTTTTTAAAAGATTTTACTTATTTATTTCTAGAGAGAGAGGAAGGGAGGGAGAAAGAGAGGGAGAGAAACACCAATATGTGGTTGTCTCCCACGTGCCCCACACTGGGGACCTGGCCCTCATCCGAGGCATGTGTCCTGACTGCGAATGGACCAGAGACCCTCTGGTTTGCAGGCCGGCGCTCAAGCCACTGAGCCACACCAGCTGGGGCCAAAAGGAGTCTGTTTAATTCACCTAGGAAAATAAATTGGTAACTTTAAAAGTGGGGGAGGGTAAAGAGACTTTATTACAGCTGTATTTTTTTTTTATTTTAAGGGTTCTTTTTTTTTTTTTTTTCAAAATAAAATACATCTCTTAAAATTGAAACAGATTTTGTGATGCTGCATGAACATATACCCCCCCTTTATGTGTCGTGGTAAAATAGAAGAACCTGTAGAATATTAGTTTTACTGTGCCCTCCTTACTGAAAAGTGGTAATGAGTGAAAAACTTGCACTCTGCCTGTAGACAATGTGGAGTTAATTGTCACTGAGCCTTCCTGAAAGGCCTTGATCTTAAATTACTTTGTAGAGCCACGAGTCTGTGTTTGAGATTGAAATTTAGTTTAAAGTAATGTCCTTGGTGGGCCTCTGATTTCTGTTTTGCAAAGAACTATGTCTCCCAGGTTTTGAAAAAGATAAAGATTTATATGTTTATTTTCTTATTTTCTGTCTGGTTCTGAAAGAAGCAAAGAAATATAGGTTGTCAAATTATGCTACTGGAGATATAATTGGACGTAGTTCCTTGTAACCTTATAAATTATGCTTTACTTTTTAGTGTTTTATGAAAGTAATGTGCTTGTTTACTGGTTACCTAGCAGTAAATAGCATTGTCTTTAATTAAAACTCTTACAGTCACAGAATTTGTTGTTCGTATGTATTAGTTTAATATTGCCCACCAACTTGCTTGTCATCTCATACGGTAATGTTTTTTTCCTAGGAGGAGCTTCTTCACAAGTGAGAAATGTTCGGTACTAGAAATATGAATAAATGTCAAAATGACACCCAGTGTTGCTTTTTAAAAAAACTTTACCCAGATTTCCCCACTGCTCACATTTTACCATGTTAGTTTCATCCCTCCCCCCACATATACACACTGTATATATACACACTGCATTTTTCCTGAATCCTTTAAGTTGACGATAATGCCCCTTATTTTTAAATACCTCCCTCCATATAGATGTCCCCAAACTAGGGGCATTTACTTACATAAACACAGTGTATAACTAAAATCAGAAACTACAGTTGACTTACTACTAATCTAATATGCAGAACTTTTTCAGATTTTTGTGAAATGTCCCCAAAATGCCCTTTAT
The DNA here is from genome assembly GCA_004027735.1 of Carollia perspicillata. Classification (NCBI taxonomy): domain Eukaryota; kingdom Metazoa; phylum Chordata; class Mammalia; order Chiroptera; family Phyllostomidae; genus Carollia; species Carollia perspicillata. The sequence goes on along the minus strand of PVKM010003495.1, from coordinate 14,703 downwards.
AGCAAAAGAACATCTCAGATTATGCAGTGCATTCTGTTTCCATGTCTTTTAAAATTTGACAGGCAGCTAATTACTGAGATGGCATTTTTAATTCATCTGTGTTGATAAAGTGTCATGGGTCTTTCCTAAGCTTTGAAATTAAAGTAGTCGGTTTAATTCATTTAAGAAAATGAATTGGTAACTTTGAAAGTGGAGGAGGGTGGGGAAATTCTCTGCGTTTCATGACACGGACATTTTTGAAGAGTACAAGTTAGTTGTTTGTAGAGGTTCCTCAATTTGGGTTTGTTTCTTCAGGGTTAGATTCAGGTTATGCATTTTGGGGGGCAGGAATAACAAAAATGATGGTTTCTTCTCAGTGCATTATATCAGGAGACATCAGATACGTTTTGATTTGACTACATATGTGCTTACCTTTTGACTCAATAATCCCAAATTTAGGGATTTATCATGAAGATACATTTCCAACAAGGATGAAAGTACACACATGCAGGAGGTCACGGCATTGTTTGGGATTAAAATAATTATAAGTAGCCTATAGGATAGGGGAGGGGTTGAATAAGGTGATACAGTCACCCAGTGGAGCATTATACACAGCTACAAGAAGGATGGGAAGAGTCACTATGAACTGGTTGCAGGATATCTTGTTCAGTGAAAAAAAGGAAAGTATTAAAGTATCTACTGTACATATAATATTACCTTTTGTATAAGACAGAAGGGGAAATAAGAAAAATACATATTGTTCATTGGGATGAAAACACCCTAGGAAGGAGAAGTCAGAAATTAATAAGATTGGTTGTCCTTAGAGGTGGGTGGTCATGGGGGTGGTGACCCTTCCGAGGGTGCCTTTCTCACTTTTGGAACCATGTTAGTGGTGCACACACTCAGTATATAAACAGCAAATACCAGCAAAATCTAGTCATAAGAAAAAAACCACCCTAAGGTAGACTAGATTCAGAAACAAGTGAACCAAACATTTCTCAAATGAGTGACATGACCACACTGAAGGGAAGAAGAAGAAAAACTAAGTAACTTTGGAACCTGGTATTTGGACTGTGTCCTTAGGATAAGGACCAAACGCCCCCCCCCCCCCCCGCCATTTCCTCACCACCCCCGAGAAAGAAACGTCCAAACAAACCGTCAAACCCTAGTTAATAGTTTTTTTCCTTGTCACAGAAGAATGGGTTTACAATTTTGAAACAATTTTCTATGCTAGGACTAAGCAAATAAGTAAATATAATTGTGGAAAATGGAAGCCACATTTTCTGGTTGTTGGAGAAGGGAATTATAAACGTGGAAAAGGGGAAGCCTAGAAGGAACACTGATTTTTTAAAAAATATTTTTTAAATTTATTTTGGAAAGAAGAAAGAGAGGGAGAGAAACATCAGTGTGTGGTTGCCTCTCATGGGTCCCCTACTGGGGACCTGGCCTGCAACCCAGGCATGTGCCCTGGCTGGGAATTGAACCAGCGACCCTTTGTTTCACAGGTTCATGCTCAATCTATTGAGCTACACCAGCCAGGGATGATGGTTTATTTATTAAAAAATTAAAATCTTTACCCAGGGACATTTTTATTGATTTGAGTTAGCAAGAGAAAGACACTGATGTGAAAGGGAACCATTGATCTGTTGCCTCCCATAGGGGCCTGGACCTCAGGATCAAAGTCACAACCTGGGTATGTACCCTGATCAGGAATTGAACCTGTGGCCTTTTGGTTTTACGGGATGATGCTCCAACCAACGGAGCCACACTGGCCAGGGCAAACTCTGTGATGTTTGTTTAGAATTAAAGATATTGGCATGAACTCATGGTTTAAAAGGCACAGGGATAGATACAGATACGTGTGGATACACATACACACATCTATATGTCTTTTTGTCAGTTCCGTCTGCTGACAGGGCCGAGGAACGGTGGGCACTTCATTAGCAGGGAAAACACGGACAGCCAGATCTTGGTTTCTGAGTACCACTCTTTACTAAAAGGAGCCTTGTTGAGATGACTGGTCCCAGGGCTGGGGTAGGGAAGGACAGGAGATGAGCTTGGAGTGTCTTGTAGTGCCATAAAGGAAAAGAAGTGCTCAGAAAACAAAGCGATGGTGACAGGTCGAAGACATAATGGTCAGTCTGGAAGAACTCCCGCTGGCTGACTGTGGGACAGTATACGATCATCGAAATAAATAAAGATAGTAATTGATAATTGCCCATAAATAAAGAATCTGCAACTCCACGGTGGTAAATAAATGAAGGAGGAAGGGACTTTTTAAGGTAGAATTTTGACTAGTAAGCATAGAGAAAATGATGGGATTAGAAAACCATTCGGCCGTCATAACAGTTGATTCAAGTATGCATCATAAACGATGTTAAAACTAGTGGCTGAAAGTTCGAGTAGCTGGAGTATTTGCCGGTAAGACACTGATGATCAAGGGGAAAATGATAACCGCAGTAGAGAAACCTGGCGGATAATCACCTTGAGGGAGTAAACAAAGGTAACATCTCGGGCGCTGCTTTGGATAATGACAGCGAGCAGAGTTCGTTTTACTCGGGTCTGCTAACGAGGTCTGGTCTTCATAGGCATTCGGCTAGCCACTGAATGAAAGGAAGCCTAAAGGCACAAAGTTGAGTCAAAAAGGGGACCAGTTTTCTCTCTGTTTAAAGAGAAAATTTCTGCTTAATTTTGTAGGCAGATGCCTTTCAAGGGACAGGTTGATAAATTTAGTTAGATCAATACAGGTTTTGGCTATGTTCTTTAGTCACTGTACCAATTTTGGTTTTTTTTTGCTATGTAGATTTTCCCCCCTGTGTTCTGCGGTTTTTTTTTTAAAGCTTTTATTTATTTATTTTTAGAGAGAGGGGAAGTGGGGGACGGGGAGGGCGAGAAAGGGAGAGAAACATCGATGTGAGCAGCTTCAGGTGGCTGTCTGTCGTTAGGCACCCGGACCTGGAATCACACCAGCGGCCTTGCACTCTGTGAGGTGATGCCCCACCAGCCAAGTGAGCCACGCTGGTCAGGCTCTGTGGTGATTTTGCAAGGTAGATTCTCATTTTTCTACTACTCAGATTTACCTTAAAATTATTTCTTTCTTAAACATTTAATTAGAAAATCAGAATAATAATGTTTCCAGTTATGGAAAACAGAAGTTTAGCAGCTTTGTTCGCTCTGTTTCCACCCACCTCTCTAGTGTCGTTATTTAAAGCAACTAAAATTATGTGATTGAATTGTTTTTAAAAGATTGTTTTTTGTGTTTGGCAGTTTACTTTGTTGTTATAATAATAAAAAGTATTGGTATGAATCCATTTCTCATTAAGGATTATTGCTTTTGCAATGTCTGTCATTCCAACTGGTTTCAGTGTTTACAGGCAATCCTCATCAACAAGTTTTTAAATGAATTGTGATTCAGAGAACATTTTCAGGTACTTTTTTACTGAAAGATATCTAAAGTTATAGTTACTTTTGCATGCTAAATAATGATGTCACTGGGTATAAAATTATTGGGTCCCAACACTTGTGTATTAAAACAGTGGAGGTACTGCTTTATTTCTCTCCCATGGCTTGGCCCTTATCAGACCTGTCTCAAGTTTCCACTCTGCAGGAATACCTGGTGTTCTGCCTGTGTACTTGTAGCCTTTTCTTATCATTGGATATGGAAACAATCAGGAACTAGAAGTTTTTTTCTGTTCACTAGTTTTTCCCTGGGAAACTATGGAACACTCTCAGGTCAGGGGAGGTTTTCTTTCTCCATTTTTGTATTCACTTCCTCAATTATCTTGTGAAATATCTACTATTTGTGCATCAATTCTCTGAAATCTTTATAACATTAAGTTAACCCGTGAAAAGGATAAGATAGTATCCATTCTAGAAGAATTTGTCAAATTTGCTTTCTGTGTCATTGATTTTCTTTTTTCTTGTACGGCAGAATGTTGTTTTTAATTTTTTTTTTGCCAGATGAAGAGTTGATCTTAGCTGTTCTTGGTGTTGGATGTGAAGAACTGGCCAGCCTTCAGAATTACTGCAGACCACTGAGATTCCCATTCTTTTTTGATGCCAAAGTGGGGGTTGATACCAGGGAGCTTTAATTTTTGGAGTATCAGTAGCAGGATTTCAACAAATGTGAAGTTCTATTAAGCCTGCTAAGACATTCAGCCGCATTTGGGTTTTTGGCTGAGCAGTATAAATTTGGAGAAAGAGAAATGGTTAAAAGGGATAGTTTTCAAGTTTGTGATCCTTCAAGTCTAAGCTTTTCGCACTGAGGCAAGTAGAAGAGCCCAGGGGAGGGTGTGTGTATGTGTTGAGCTGTAAAATGCAGATCAAGGCAAAGGTTTTTCTTGCTGGAGGTATAGAAATTGGAATGATCTAGAAGCAAAAGGAGTCCTTTCTTCAGAGTATGTGTGTGTGCGCTTGTGTAATCTGAAGTACGGTTATTTTATACTGCATAGTGTATTGGTCTTTCATGATTTCATATATGAACTTTTGTTGTATTCTTTTTTTTTTTAAAGAGGGAGATAGCTATCTCTTTCTCACTGTCATATTCTAGGTATATTATGTGCTGTATAATGTGCTTTATATTTTTAAAGATTTTTGAAGGAATTCTAGTTAAGACAGAATGTTTTCATGGTTACCATCATCACAAAGTCTAGTATCCTTAATGACTTTTGGAAAGGCATTATATGACTGCTTTTGCATTGTTTCCTTTGGTGTAAGCAGTCTTGTGCTTTTTATCAATTCTAAGATACAGTGGAACCTTGATTATTGAACTCATTTTATTCTGGGAGGCTGTTCGTGAAGTGATTTGCTTGAAAACCAAATCATTTTTTTCCCATTAGAAATACATTATCAACAGGGAAGAGTAGTCAGGTCGAGACGAGAGAAGTTTTTTCTGTGAACGATTTTGTCAAGAACTGTTGTTCTGGATGCAAGGTGAGAACTGAGAACTGAGGTTTGACTGTAATTTTCATTTGAGTTTGAGTGTCCTCTTAATGTTTGAGTAATTGGAATTTGGTAAAGCATTGAGTTGACCTTTTAAAGATTGCTGGCTTTCCTGGGCTGTTGTCAAAAAATGTGACCTGTAAATTCTCTGTGTTTTGGAACATTAATAATTTTTAATGTAATGGTCCAATATAAAACTGATTTTTGTAAACATTTTAAGAACATGAGAGAAGAATGAGCATTTATTTGTATCACATAAGGGTGCAGTGTTTTACACAAATCTATTAAAATGGAATTTGTTAATTGTATTATTCAGATCTTTACTATATCCTTCCTTTTTTTCTTGCCTATTTAACCTGTGGAACTGTGAAGTACGTTTATTAAATCTCCTACGAGGACCTTTAATTTTTTCTTGCATTTCTAGTATTCATTTATTTTGATGTTACAATTTGGGTATATAAAATGTTATGATTATATCTATGTATTTTTTATAATTAGTATCAGTCTTGTGCTGAATTTTACCTTGAATTTATCCTGTGATATTAATGTTACCATTCCTGCTTTTTGTTTGTGTGCATTCACTTCATTTGTACTTTTTTAAAAAAGATTTAATTTATTTTTAGAGAGAGGGGAAGGGAGGGGGAAAGAGAGAGAGAAACATCAGTGTGTGGTTGCCTCTCACGTGGCCCCCACTTGGGGACCTGGCCCGCAATCCAGGCATGTGCCCTGACTGGGAATCGAACTGGCGACCCTTTGGTTCGCAGCCCGCGCTCAATCCACTGAGCTACACCAGCCAGGGCTCATTTGTACTTTTCTTTTGAGACAGTGGGGAGAGAGAGAAAGAGAGAGAAAAGAAAGAAATATCGATGTGAAACATTTGATTGGTTGCCTTCCTCATGTGCCCTCACTGGGGACCAAACCTCCAAACCTGCAACCTAGGCATGTGTCCTGACTGGAATAGAACCCGTGACCTCTTGATTTACTGGAGGTTGCTCCAACCAACTGAGCCAGAAAGGCCAGGGTGTTTTTTTTTATTTTCATCGTTTTGTCATTTTGTGATAAGCTGTTGTAAATAGTATGTAATAGGATCTTTAAAAATCAAACCCGAGAGTCTCTGTCTTTTAGTAGGGGAATTCAGCCCGTTTACATTTATTGTATATGTGGAATTATGTATTTGTAAAATAATTCAAATAACTTTGTATTTATCTTTTTATATTTCGTATCTATTTTAACCTTTATTTATGTAGGCTTAATTAAGGTTCTTTGATTGCTTTGTTTTCCTGGCACTGAGAGTAGTATAAGACATTATTTTGAAAGTAGAGGTTGTTTCTAAGCAACTTATTCCTTGTGGTTGCCTTATAAAATTGAACACCACAGCTGCCGCGTTTTTGTTTTTAAAAAGACGTCTGAGACCTGGAAAAATTCATAGACTGCTTATCTGAGCAAAAGCAGCTCGAAGTAGTGTAAAGTCACCTGCAAGTGAAGTATAAAATCCTCTCAAGCCAAGACATTTAGGTCTTGGTTCAGCCAGTGTGTGACTGACTTTAGACAAGGCAACCATTGTATGTGTGGTTCATGTCAGCATTTTTATTTTAGATGCTGTAAACACTAGGATGTTTACAAGTAAAACAAATATTTCAGTAGAAAAATTGAGAGATTTGGAATGTTTTGCCTAAGTATCTGCCCCTTGGTTGTATTTATATATTTTATTCTTGTTTACATTTTAAGAATAATAGACCAGGAATACCTTGGTTACATAGAAATAAGCATGAATCAAATATCTGTTAGTATGTGTTTATCACAAGGGTTATGTCTTGAGCAAGACATAGGAAATAGTTGGAAATAAAAAGAGGTCTGAGGAACGAGGAGTGGTATCTGGTGTGGTTCCGTAGCGGCTAGATACCGAGGAGGACAAAGAGCTGGGTTTTACGGTTTCTCTGTAGTTAAAAGGCTCTGTATATGTGGCATGTGCACATTGGAATCCTGAGTTTTCTTTGAAGTTTTAGCAGTTGATCCATAGCATTCAGTCTTATTCAGAATAATCTTTAGAGAAGATAGTCCCGTTTTAATTTTTCTCTGAAAATTCTGACTCAGGAAATGTAAGACAGCCTAAGAGTGAGGTCTAAAGGTTTATCACTCTTGTTTTATTTCCTAGTGGGTTTTCTGTTACGGTCTTGTTTTTGGTTAAATGATGACATGTGATTGAGATCAGAACAGTCAGCAGTTTGTTAGCTGAAAGGAAAAGAACAGTAAGCAAGTAATGGAGTCAAACTGCAAAGGAAGGTTAGTTACAGATGTAATACTAAGTTTTGGAAATCTTGTGGGAAAGATATGTGACTTAAATTTGTGATTCGGGCCCTTTTGCCTCTGAACTTGTGCCAACTAAATGAAGTAGGGAAATTCACCTTATGCAGGTGGACGCGTGTAAGCAAGCGCACACAGGAAGGTGTGTACACTGAGGAAGCAGCGAGCCTAAGGTTCAAAAAGGATCATGGGTTTCAGAAATAAAAACTGGGAAATAAAATGGAAAGCAAAGGTGTAGTTCTGGTAATTTAGTAACTGCAGACATTTACATGGATGGTTGTAGTAGCTTAATTGAGTACTATATGAATTTATTTTCCAGTATTAGCATGAAATTTCCATGCCAGCCACTTGGTTTGAATTAACTACTTTTAAATTATCCAGTTAGTTAATATTAAAATTTTCTTATAACCTCTGCAGTGTTTTATTTTATAGTACTTTTCATTCAGTTCAGAGTTCAGAATGGAGTAGGCATTGGTGAGGTTGCAAGTTAGTAATTCAAACTTCATCAAGTGTTTCGTTTCTGGGATTACTTCCTTACTGTTAGGAAGTTTGGTTCTATGGTTTAGCAGGTGCTACAGTAGTGTGGAAAACTTTGACTTCTGTTATATACCATTACATTGTGATTCTTAGTTTTTAATTTTACATGTAAAGACGCAGGCTGATGTTTTGTTTTGTTTTATTCTCCTTCCTCAAACCACTGCAGATCATGTAGTTGGTTAGATTTCTTTGTAGCAGTTTCAGGAAGGTGCCATTGACTGAGTTGGCTAGTCAAATGAAGTTGTCTGACATGGGTTGCTGTAGTTTGTGGTTTTAGATGAACAGTACATAGTACACAGCTGTTGCTTCAACAGCTTCGTTCCAGCTGTCTTACTGGTCTGTCACAAAATACCCCGCATTCCTTTTTTTTTTAATGGGAACCCTTGTAATATTCTACTAAAGTAGATCCTAGTAATTACTTTAATGACTGACTTTTATGCCTGTCAATAGCTATTTATTTAGAACGGTGCTAAAATGGATTATGACTAATAGATTTAAACCTTATATTTATACTTTTTTACTGTGAATTAAAGTTGCAGTTGTGAAATATTTATACAAGACAAGTTAAGTGGTTAACATTGAAAAAGGCACCGAACTTAATATCCCCAGATAAGTAGTTGTTATCTGGGTAATAAAACTGTCATTTTCTAATTTCTTATTTTAACCTTGAGTTTGTATTAATTCATTTTTTTAAGAGAGAGGGGAAGAAAGAAGTGAGAAAGAGAAGAGTTTCTATTAATTTCAATAGAATAGTAAGGTGAAAAAGCCCTAACAGTGTGATTATAAAACTTGCATAGAACCTGTATAGGCAGATTTTAGTTTGTGTTTTTGACAAGGTGGTTAGACTTCAATTGATTTTCCTATCCTATATAGTAACTGAATTATAATACTAAAGGTTTCAAGTTTTGTTTTGTTTTTTTAATAAGGATAAGGAACAGGGACCTCTGCAGAATATTTTGAATCAGTAATGACTAATGTACAAGGTCTGTCCAGAAAAAGTCTAGCCAATGTTAATATAAAGAGAATGGTTTGCACTACATCAGTGTAACCTGGCAGTCAAGGGGAGTGGACTGGAGTGTGCATGCGTGAACAATGAGAACTTCACTGCTCTAGTCAATAGGGGTGGTAGATGCCACTGAGTGAGCATGTGTACTGTGTGGCTGGAGCATTTAAAATGACTGAATGAGTACAGCAGTACTGCATCAAATTTTGTGTTAAGCTTGAACATTCTTCCACAGAAACTATTAGGATGATTCAGAAGGCTGCAGCTATGGGCAATGGGTGATTGGCAGCTTCATCACAACAACACGCCCACTCATGCATCACCTCTCCTGCAGAGGTTTTTAGGAAAACATCCAATCACCCAGGTAACTTAGCTACAACCCAGATTTGGCACCCTAAGACTTCTGGCTTCCCCCCCCCAAAAAAAAATTACCTTTGAAAAGGAAGAGTCTTTAGACTGTAAATGAGATTCAGGAAAATATGACGGGGTAGCCTGATGGTGATTGCGAGACCTGTGTGAGGTCCCAAGGTGCCTACTTTGAAGGGGACTGAGGAGTTGTCCTGTGTGTAGTGTTTCTTGTATCTTGCATCTTCTTCAATAAATGTCTCGATTTTTCATAATACATGTCTGGTTAGACCTCATATATTGAGCATTTTCTGTGCATTAGACACCATGGTAAAAACTTAACAAGCATTGTCTTATTTAATCTTTACAATTTACTGAATCTTTTTTACAGATAGGGAAACTGAGGGTCACACTTGAAATAAGTTGTTCAAGGTCCCATCATATGAGACTCGAGTCCATATTTTCTGATTACAGAATGCCAGAGAAATATACTCCTTTGCCTCTTCAACATTTTTTTAAATTTAAAATACTTATTTTAAATGTTTATGTATTTACCTATCTACCTACCTACCTACCTACTTACCCTCCTACCTTCCTTAATAATGAAGGCTTTTCCTAAGTTTTTCTTCTTTTAAAAAATGCTTAGGTTCTTGGAACATTTTCCATTTAGCTGAAAAATGAGGAGAGCTCGGATTGAAGAGGGAATGAAGTTTTGTTGAAAGCATCCCTTTACATCCTTGATTCCTCCCTCCTGTGTCCTGCGGTCCATTTCTTGTCACTCCTGCACTTACTGCTGTGGGGCCGCTGCTCTTCCCCCACCGGGCAGCCCCAGAAACCTGCCCCGTAGCTGTCTGTAATCCATGCAGTCACACAGTGTGCTGGGGAAACACGGCGATCACACTTAGTCACAGTCTGTGTGAAAAGGACATTCCTTTATGAAATGTCCTTTTTAGCTAATTCTTAATCATCTTTCTAGATGTAAGTAAGGCTTTTTATTTCCGGCAAGCCTTCCTGAGGAATACCCCTGTCGGACCAGGTGCCCCTCCCGTGTGCTTCCACAGTACCCTCTGCGTTTTTTTTCCCTCTTGAAAGTAAGTTGTGGAAATGATAGTCCTTTGGTGTTTAATTCCTGAAGATCTAAAAAGGTCTTTTATATAACCTTAGTTAGTACAATTGTCAATCAGGAAATTATAGCATTATTATCTAACTTAAACTTCACCAATTGTTACAATAATGTCCTTTACAACAAAATTTTTTTTGGCGTGGGGGTCCAGGATACAATCCAAGATTGCGTGTTGCACTTATTTTTCACGTCTTTTTAGTCTTAAAGTTATTTGTAAAATATCCCACAATTTGGATTGTCTGATGTTTTCTTATTGGAATCAAATTGTGTGGTTTTGACAGAAATGGCACAGAAGAAAAGCCTCCAGTACATCAGATCACAGGGGCATATGTTAAATTCCCCATTGGCGATAATGTAAAATCGGATACCTTAGTTACCTGCTGAAAAATTAGTAATTTTCCCTTTGTAATTAATAGATATTTTGTGGGTGGAGGTGCTAAGACCAGGTTAATAAGTAGTTATTTTTGAGCCTTTGGGGTTGGGCCTCTTCCTCTTTCTTCCAACTCCTTACCATTCTCCTTTCCTTGTTTCCTAGTTTTTTTCTTTGTTGTTACATTTACAGCCTCCAATTTGCATTTTGTGAAAATATTTTTTGATGCCCTTGAAGAGGCTTATATCATATTTTCTTTAGGGCAAAAGCTCCCAGCTACTACATTTTTTAAAAAAAATCAGTAAAAGGATCTATATTTTCTTGGCCTTGGTTTCTTTATCGGTAAACTGAAGGGGCTGAAATAGATTTTGTCTAAGGTCCTTTTGGATTCTAAAGTCCTGTATGACACATGAGTTTGAGTTTAAAACAGTTAATTAGATTGTTACATCTTCCTTGACCTTTTAAAATAAGGCTTTGAAAAGGTTTTTACATATTTTTGTACAGTATGTAGATGTCTCATACTTGTAAGAGAACTGTCCTTACTTGGACTGGGGCCGGGGTGTTTTCACATCTGGATAATGCGCCCCAGGTCGGAAGACAGAGTGATTTTCTTCTCTTTTGATGGGACGGGGGTGGGAGTGGGGGACTCATTCCCACAGCAGTCATTAAATAAATTCTGTAATTCCTTAGAGTTTTCTGAATTGTTTAAAACAAAAAAGGGGGGACCCCCAATTCTGTCCAGTAGTGTTTATTACCTTGAAAAACATGATTTATGTATAATTTCTTGTGGAGGGTTTTGCAGTTTCTAAAGAAGTTTCTAAAGCAGTCTGACTCAGTGTAGAATTTAGAACAAATTATTCGGTTGTAGAATTATTTCATTATAAACAGACTGAGTCAAGTGTTATTTCAACATTGTTAATAATTTTGAGTTCTGTAGTAAAAACATTAGGTTATTTAATGAATTATGAAAAATTAATTTGAACACACTTCCACATTTTTAAGTAATTCTTCCTTAAGAATTTTTTATGACTAATGCTTACTTTTTATGATTTAGATTTGTGTAATACTTTAGTTTTCACAGAACTTTTGTGTGCGTGATTTCCTTCTGTACCAGCAAGGACCCTCTGTGGATTGGAAGGCCGTGTGACATTGCCATGGTCATTGTTCTTTCCATTCTCTACATCACAGGTGGCAAACACAAGGCCTGAGGAGGGGCAGAATCCAGCCCTCCGCCTTGTTTTATCCACCCCGGCACCTTGTTTCTGCCCAGTGGCAGCACCGAGCTCCTTGCCCATAGTTAAGGAACAGTTACATTTATATAATCCTAAAATTACATTCTGCCCTTTGAAGGCAGCCGCAAGGCTGATGTGGCCCCTGGTGCTAATGGGTTTGACACATCCCTGTTCTACATGAAGAAATGGAGGCTTGGGAAGAAGTGATTTGCCCAAGGTCCTATGACAAGTAAACAGTGAAGCTGGGATTTATTTATGTTGGTTTCCTGGCTCTTTAAAACATTTTTATTTATTTATTTTTAAATTTTTATTTTTTTTTTAGACTTTATTTTTAGAGAGGGGGGAAGGGCGGGAGAGAAACACTGATGTGAGAGAGAAACATCCATTGGTCGCCTTCTGCATGTGCCCCACATGAACCCACAGCCCAGGCCCTTGCCCTGCCCAGGGATCAGTGAACCCACAGCCCAGGCACTTGCCCTGCCCAGGGATCAAACCAGTGAGCTTTTGCTGTGCAGGACAATGCCCGACCAATGGGCCACCCTGGTGTGACGGTTTCCTGACTCTTAAAATAGAGAATCTTCTTACTACAGAATTATGAATGTTAAATTGGAACTTACTAGAGGGGAACTGAAAAGAGTGATATAGATCCTTTTAATGAATGAAATCCTGTTATATGACCAGAGAGCACTGGATGGGGAGGGGAAAGAGAAGAGTAACTGAGGCTTCATCAGAAATTTGATGACATGATATGTTTCTGTGAAAATTGGTAATGATGGTGACTGATGAAAAAGTTAGTATAGGGCCAAAGATTTGTAATGGCATCCTCTCTCTAAAATGTAGCGGAAGCCCTGACTGATGTGACTCTGTTGGGTGGTGTCCCGCAAGGTGAAGGGTTGCCCAGCAGTCACCAGTTGGATGCTCGGTCAGGGCACATGCCTGGGTTGTGGGTTTGGTCCCCAGTTGGGGTGTCTGCCAGAGGCAACCTGATGATGTTTCTCACATCGGTGTTTCTCTCCTCGTGTTCTCCCTCCCTTCCCCTCTCATTAAAAACAAATAAATCTTTGGAAAAATAAAAAATAAAACATAGCTTAAGAAGATTGAGGTATCCATTCTACAAATCACTGTTGTATAAATGCCCGAGGATAACAAACACCAAATTTAAATACAGATTACTTCTTGGGGTGGGGAGGCCAAGGAGGGGTAGGTATATTGATGAGGAACATATAAATGCCTAGAGTCATGTTGCTAATGTTTTATTGCCTATATTGGGAGTTAGGTATGCATAATCTTAATTTTTCTTCATAACATTTTCTAAGATATCATTAATTAACAAGAGTGTACTCTGAATTGACTGGAAACTTTTAGCCTTTCATTTGGTGTTCAAGGTATCTTGACTTGGTTGACCAGCCACGAGTGTGTTCTTTAGGGGTTTCCCTCCAGGGTGGGAAGCTCTTTTTTCCCTCTGCCTAGTCACACAACAAATAAAATTTGAGTGCAATGCTTATTACAGTAAAAAGTTCATATTCGTGAGTAAAACTATTTTTTGTGAATGTGTGTGTATCAGTCTATGCATTGTGACTTGCTTTTAAAATTACTATATATACACAGTTTCTAAAGCTTTCTCCAAAGCACAGTTATTTGATTTCATCTTGGTGGTTACAGGAACTGATGCTTAATTTTGCCTTAAATTTCCTGTATGAAGAAGTGATACCTTTAACTTTTCCCAGCACAAAATTCGTAATACTATTTGTAGATATACAAAATAAGTGCTTACGTAATGTGGTTTTAGGTAGGTGTGAGTACGGATTAAGAAAAAATCTGGAATATAATATACTAGACCTGTGCTTTGTGCTATACTGTTGACATTTTTGAGTCATAAAATTTACTTATTTGTAATGTAAATGGATAACTTTTGGACTGAGAACATTTTAATCAAGAATTGATTGTGTGTGTGTGTTGGGGGGCATTTAGAAATATTACTTAATTTAAAAATGTGCTACCCATTTGGTGGCCTTGTGAATGACAGGTCTTTTATATTAAAGTTTGGATGATCATGGGATTAGGAAAAATGTTGGTAGTTGTTCATCTAAGAGCTTTGCTTTTATTTGGGTAATTCTTATTTTTGGAGAGGTAAAATGTGAGCGAGAAGGAATTCTGTGTTCTCGAACGTGTAAGTATGTACAGTTGCTAATTTCCTCAGTAAAGAAATAGATTGAAACATGTGATTTCAGGGCATCTTTAGAAAACGTGTGCTCAAGAGGAAGTGGGTGGGGTGGGCTGGGTGGGTAAGAGATAGAAGGTTGGGGAAGGTGGAATAAACATTTTTTTTAAATGACAATTTTGGATCTTATAATGCAATTGATAAAGAACTTTGCTTTTCTATAACATAACATTTTAAGATACCAAGGATTACAAATGAGGATCATATCAGGACTTTGTAGACCTTGGAGATTTTAATATAATCCCTAGAATATCCATTTAATAACAATATATACATACAAATATAATGTAATTTATTTCCTTAGTTGACAAAGTTTCCTGTGTAATTTAAGCATATCAGGTAGGCCTGATTAACTTAAAAACTCTCTTTTGTAAGGAGGAAAATATTTTGAGGTGTTCCAGAGGCCTACTGTGTTACCCGCCATGGTGACTGCAACGGCACCAGTGGCCGGAGAAGTGGGGCCTCAGTTCCTAAGTTCAGCAAAGGAAGAGTTCAGAGACAAGAAGTTGAATTACAAGAGAAAGTTTATTTAGAAAGTTCCAGAGGTAGTAAACGGGAGCCGTCGAAGAAATGGGCTAGGGAAACAAGTTACAGAGGCAGAAGAAGGGGCCCTGGGAGCTTAGAAATGCGCCCTCGGAAGAAGATTGG